>PVJA010006119.1:0-75006 GCA_004027025.1 Myocastor coypus
CCACCACGCCCGGCTGCCTTGATGGTTTTTAAATAAGTACTTGCAGTTGATGATCCACATCAGTTTCAGAGTTAGAAACAACAGGATACACTCATAAAAGAAACAGTGGAGCCAGGCGTGGTGGCTCACGCCTGTAATCCCAGCACTTGGGAGGCTGAGGCAGGAGGATCGGTGTAAGTTCGAGACCAGCCTGGGCTACAAAAAGTGAGCTCAAGGCCAGCCTGAACTGCACAGTGAGACCCTGTCTCAAAAAGACAAAAAAAAAAAAAAAAAAAAAAAAAAAAAAAAAAAAAAAAAAAAAAAAAAAAAAAAAAAAAAAAAAAAAAAAAAAAAAAAAAAAAAAAAAGAAACAGTGGAATCTAGAATCAGAGATCCAAATTCTAAATCCACTTTCTTGTTCGAAAGTGCTCAACAAGCAAGAAATGAGTACATAGTTACACTGCTTAGTACACAGTTAGTGTTCCAATAAATATGTTCTTACCTACAAGGAGAGAAGCAACATAACATCATATAGGTGTTCCTGCACATGTATTCTCCTGGGTTTGCCCTCAAAGATAGTGACTTGAAGCAAAACAGAAATTCTTAAAAGTATCTGCCGTTTGTTCTTTTTTGAAATGAATGTTATCTTGGAAAAGTATTTTCCTATAATTTGTTTATAAGTAAAATTGGTAGATTTTTTTTTCAGCATTATCAATATTCCACTACAATTTGTTTTGCAAAATAAGCACATGATTCCAGAACAGCAGCATCATAAGCAGTCATTGTCACTCTCCAGGGCCGGGATGAAGAAGGGCACAGGGAAAGACAGGTGGCTTCTCCCTCTTCCACAGTCACCTAGTCCTTCTATGTTAGTAGATAAGCAGTGTTCTCTTGCCTCTGCTTACTTTTGGAAGACCAATTCTAGCCTAAGAAGTTACATTAACTGAACTTCTGGTTAAAATAATGAAACTGTATATAGAAGACAAAAGAGCATTAGTGATTTGGTTCTTTAGATATTCAGTAAGAGAATAAAATTATATACTGCAGACAAAAGACAGGGAGCCAGGCACAGATCCAGGACAGGTGCTGAGGAAAAGCCTATTTTGATGGTGTCTGGGAATTTTAAGCTCTGGAGAAAAGACTGAGCTAAAATTAATAACAATGTCGTTAGTATGTATTCTTTGGGAGATTACTGGCAAATGTAACAGTTTTAGTAAAACAGACTTGTAGATTTTTTTTTTAATTTCAGACTTAAGGAAAATCCTTTCCTATTTGTTCGGGGTGCTCATTTATTTCTGATTTATTCACTGCATGAAGGCTAATTTTTTTATTTTCTTATTCACATGTGAGCTATACTATCCATCACAAATAATCACAAGAAAGTCATCATCATACAAGATTTATTCAATGGAAGAATCCTACTTGATGCTTAATCTTTGTAGAAATGTGTACTAGTGACTGGCACGTCCTTGTGTGAAAAGCACTATAATTATTGAAATTATTTTAGGTCAGTATATATATATATACATCAAACTAAAAAACTAAGGTGCTTTTATGCATCCTTACATAGTCAATATTTGGGACATTTAGAGAAATAGTTACCTGAGAGGAGTATCATCTTTAAACATAATACAGTAGATTCATTAACTAAAAATTGGCTTACCTATATTGCTATTCACTCAATGATGTAGAAATTTCATGCCCCATGAATTGATGGGAAAAACTGTATCCATAAATAATAATAACTGTTATAATTTAGTGTACTTCTTATAGGCTGAGAATCTTCCCCAAAATCAGCAGTTGAAGGTTTTATCTCAGTAAAGGTCTCTTAACACATTTGTCAGTCTAGTACAGGAAAGCTTTGAAACAAGTTCATGGATGAACTCTAAGAAAATTAATTTAAAAGAGAGGAGGCAGAACCTTCATCTCCATAAGCACCAGCTGAAGAAGAAACTTCACAAACAATACTATCTGAGCATCTCTGAAAGAAGAGAAACTTATTTTAAATGTTTGCATTCCACAAGTGGGTACAGCATAAAAATTACTCAGAAAGAGGACTTTAATGAAGAGATAAAAACCTGAAAGCAGATGAACTGATCAGAAAACACAGATATAGATATGGCCTGCAGTCATTCAACACTGTATATTACCTGGCTTCCTATTTCCTTTTAAAGTAGGAATATAGCTTCCTTGTGTGTAAAACAATGAAGTTCTTAACATACTCAGGGAAGACTCTAATCAAATTTCACTGTAGCATTAGCAGTTTGTTAATGTACCAGGCCTAAATAAAACTTACACTTTAATCAGAAACCAACACTTACTATCCTACATAGTGGAAGCTTAGTAAGTTACAACCTCTTCCTCATATATATGTAAACTAGATTTGATACACTTAAAATAGCCAGTATTCTCCAACCAGGATACTCTGAGGCAATTATTTGTTTTAGACTTCTAATGTTCAATCTTTACAAAATAAATAAATAACAAGAGGATTCAATATTTGACTCACATTTGCTACTTACTATCTTGCATAGTACAACTGTATTCGTCCTGTGTTTTAACCCATGGGTTTTGCTCTATGAGGCTTCATTCATAAAGAAGCAACTTTCTTATATTTTTATTTTGTTTACTACTGATTTGAACTTAAAGATCATTAATTTTAACACTAAAATTCTGCTACAATCTCAGCTGAGTGATTCTGTTTATCTCAAAGAGAGACTTTATATATTACCATTACAAAAAATAACTATTTGCATAATACTTTATGATTTTACATCTATCACAAGTACATCACAGGGAGCCTGAGGACACATTCAGAAGCTTGTCACTCAACATTTCAAGACCCTTCAGAATGAAACAAGGGGGAGGGTGACATTGTGCTAATGGCAGAAGTAAAGAAGTGAATATAAGTAACAAACCTTGAAGTTGTAACAGTATAGAAGAGAGAAAAAATACCAACAAAAAGAGGATGCTTTGTGAATAGCAACAAAACAGTTTCAATTTGTACAACTCCATCTCACTTACACAGTGCAGGTGTTTTGTAGATTTATGCATCTTCTGCTACAGTAACCAGCTAAGACTATGGTACCCTAAAGGAAATTAGCACTTTGGCTCGGCTGTAAAAAAGCTAGTATCTGGATAATATTAAAGTTGCCCCTATTTACAGAATTCAGGTTTTCCTTAGTTTTGTGAAATCGTCCAAATATCACTTGTCTCTTGCACTAGCCATAACCTTCTAAATATGCCTACTAAGAATATTTTAGAGAGAAATAAAGACCTATGTTGTGATTTCTTCATGGTAAAAGAATTACAGAAAGAATTACTTAAAGCTTTTATATTTTATTCCATAGGCATCACTCCAGATAAAATGCATAAAAACTGAATGCTCAGTTATATCACCTCTAATCAAATGCCCATAGCACCAGAAGCTCTCTGTAAACAACATGCCCCTATATGCATATCCCCTGAGCCTCTATCAACTTAATTTACTATTTTCAAGCGTAGTTTCAGAGTGCAATATAACACCACCGTCTTAAATACACAGGCCCTGAAATGTGCAGAAAAGGAAGGAGGAGGAGAGCAGAGAAAGAAATGGAGCACGTTGTTGTTTTTCATTCATGCAGCAGAGTGATGTCAGTGTCTGCAGCAGCCGTGGCAGTGGCAGGAGCCCTGACCAGTGGAGGCTGAGACCGACTGGAGGTGGAATCGCACAGAATTGATCACTTGAACAATTAAATCAACTGGACTACGGATTGCAAATGGCAAAGTGGACAGAACAGATTAGTTGTGCAGCTTTCATATGGGTAGAAAGGAACAAGGCAGGAGGAAGGGAAGAAACATAGGGGTAACATAATCAGGGAATTGGGGAACACAAGAGCCTGCATTCAAAATCGCTTCAATGGAAGGAACTGACAAAACCACCGGTGTTAAAATTGGAAAAAAAAAAAATCTCTAGCAGAAAAAAAAAAAAACCTTCAGTTCCCAACACAAGCTCCCTGGCACTGCAAATCTACTGCACAGCCAGACTCAGAAAAGTGTTTTCATCATGATTGCATTAAAATTGCATTAAACTGGGGATATGCCATGCTACAACAAAGAGGAGAGTTTAAGCCTGATCACAAATTTCATTAAAACTATTTGATGATGGAGCATGTAATTCCTAAGCAATTAGGGCTTTGGAAAGATTCAGAACACAAGTTGTACTATTATCTGTTATAAGATGTTATTGTTTATCAACAAAAGGGAAAGAGGTACGAGATGGCTATTACATTGTTGCAGCAATTGCCTAAACTTATCTGCCCACGAAAATCCTCTGTACACAACCTGAAATGCTTATTTTATCTCTTACATTAGTTTCTGAAAGAAAATCCCCAAACTCAATTTACACATTATTAAAGCTACAGCGCTCAAAACCTATGTAACTGTCGCTTTCTTTCTGTTACCTCTCATTTAGTACAGCTCTAGAAAATGTGCAGGAAAGATGCGGATGGCATTAATCTGTTAGAAAATGGTGGCCTTTTTCTATAAAATACAGCCAATGATGTGTGTTCAGTTGTGGTCATTATTAGGGCGATCACGTTGTTTTCATTCACTCATTCAGGATTTGCTGGAGGATGTCAGTTCTGTAGCAGCTGGCTGGACCTGGGGGAGGAATGGGGGAAGGAATTCCTCCCAGTGCATACAGATTACGGGATGGATTTCTCCACGTTCCTGCTCACAGCCCATGCACTACACCCTACAGTGAGGCTCACCATCAAGGGCCTTAAGGATATGCTAATTACAGGCCTCGAATATTAAAACTAAAATACTAAAACTGTGATCATGACACAATCACTTTTTCCTATTCTAACACCTTCTTCAAAACACTCCATAAAAAAAATTCACATACCACATAAACACTGTACAATACTTGACTTTGTTCCTCCCTTCCAAGCAGAGATTTTTCCACTCAGTACGGTCCCGTCCCTCCACAATGCAGCTACAGCAGCAGCAGCAGCAGCAGCAGCTAGGCTGGAATCTAATAATATGAGCTACTCCACTCCCTTAAGGGCTTTAAGTCTCTGTTTTGGCTAATCTTCTCTTTCTCCCCGAGGACTCAACTAGATCATGCACACAGTCCCTAGACATAAACAAAACAAAACCAAAACAGAAAACACTCAGGGAAGCTCAGGGCATCCACAAGCTCACCACTACCTTTGACATCTAACAAACAACAAACTTGAGATCTTTACACTCAGTCTCAACTGAACTGTTAAGCGTACTTAAAATTGGAAAAAGAGCAAAAGTGCACACACTCTACATATAGGTCTTTAGAAACGCATCATGAAAATCACAAGTTGGGCACAAGCCGTTTTTACTGTACTATCTATCGCTCTGATGAGTAGCTATATAAAGTAGCGAGAGCGAATAAAAAGAAACCTACACACTGTACTTCAATTGCATATTCAAAACTGTCCCATCCACCATAACTAACGCCACTAGTTCATCGAAAAAGAAAAAATATATCATTACAGGCACGTTGGAAACTTTGCAGGAAAGCACAAAGAGGCTGCAGAGATTTCTACCACCACCTATGCCCCCGCTGGATAGTTCGTGTGCGTGTTTAAGTGTTTTCGCCCCGCGCCTCCTTCCCAGACTACAACAGCAAAGACAGCAGAGGGATGATGGGCTGTCGCACTGAAAAACCTTTCGACGCGGGCCAAGGATGAAGGAGAAGTCTGCGGGGCGGCGGGAGGGTCGGATAAAGTTGCTCCGCAGCCCGCTGCTCCGAGCGAGCGAGCAGGACCGAGAGCAGGGGTGAGGCTCCCGGCGCCGCCGCGCACCTCGGACGCGGGCGGAGCGGCGGGAGGTTCGGGAGCCGCGCGGGAGGGTCGGGCTCGCTACCTCTGCACGCGGGCGAGCCGGGGCTCCGTCGCTCAGGTGAGCTGCTCCGGCGCTGGCTCTCGGGGGAGCGGCGCGGGCGGCCCTTGGCCCGGGGCGCCGGCTCGGTCGGGGCCGCGGCCGGCGGGGGCGTCGGGCTGGGTGGACTGGGCCCCGGGAGGCTGCCGAGCCCCGCGCCGGCGCCGGCACCGGCGGGCGGGCGCGTGGGGCTGTGCTGGCCGCCGCGCAGGAGCTGGAAGGGCACCGTGGCGCGGATGGGCTGCAGCAGCCGCCCGGCGCCCGCCGCCGGGGCGCAGCCCCCGCTGCCCGCACCGCTCCCGCTCCCGGCGTTGGCGTTGGCGGCGGGCGGGGAGCCGGCGGCGCCGCGCCGCATCCTCTGCGGCGGGGGGTGCGGGGTCTGGGAGGAACTGGAGGCGGCGGTGGACATGGTGGACGCCGCTGCGCCGACACCGGGCCGGCGGGCGGCGGCGTGCGGAGCCGCGAGGGTGCGTGCGAGGGGGAGGGGCGGCGGGCGGAGTCTGGGCCCCCGGCCCCGCGCC
The DNA here is from genome assembly GCA_004027025.1 of Myocastor coypus. Lineage (NCBI taxonomy): Eukaryota > Metazoa > Chordata > Mammalia > Rodentia > Myocastoridae > Myocastor > Myocastor coypus. The sequence continues at coordinate 6,399 of PVJA010006119.1, forward strand.
GCCCGCCCGCCCGCCCGCGAGGGGGAGGGGAGGCCGCCGGCCGGCCGCCGAGGGCCGGACTGCCGGCGGCGGCGGAGCAGCTCCGAGGCGGTCACGGCCCGGGCCGCCGCGCGGAGCGCAGCGCTGCCGCCGCCTCCGGCATCGCGCTGACAGGGAGGGCACTGGCCACCTCCTCCTCAGCCCTCGGGCTGCGCGCGGAAGCTCGCAGCTGTAGGCTAGGAGAGACGCCCGCCTCTGGGGACCGGGACGGGAAGGGGCCTCCAGGTGCCTGACGCTCCACTCCGCGCCAACCGCAGCCGCCGCCGCCTCTACGCGCTTCTCACTCGCAATGGCAACTAATGCTTCACTCACACCCCTCCCCTGGTACCGCCTCCCGGTCTGGACCCGGCAGCTGCCACAGCGAGCGTCCCCATTGGCCCCACGCGCTCCACCAATTTTCGTCTGATTGGTGGGAGGCTAGAAGTGAGAGGCGCTTCTCCCAATGAAAATGATGGATCCCGCCTTGGGGGCGGAGCGTGGGAGAGTGGAAGCGCGAGTAGGGGGTTGTGTGTGAAGGGTGGGGCGTAAGAGTTGACAGCCCTGGGGGTGCGAGCCGGACTAGAAAAGTGCCTTCATGTGGGTCCTGCGCGTGCTCCGACACCACAGACACCTCCACGCCTGGTGAGCAGGTTGTTAGGGCTCCGCCCTTCCAGGCTTTCGGTAAAACTTCAGACCGAAGAGACGTCAGCAGAACTTACAAGCACACCTGCATCCGGGGAGATGTGTGACTTTTAGACCCAGAAAAATCAATCCCTTCCCCTCTTAATTTTAGAGGCCTGAGTTTTCATGCCTTCGTAGAACCGAAAGAACGTCAAGTGATGAGGAGCAAGGTCTGGAAACTGAACAAAGGGCACTTGCACGGCTTATCCGAAGCTTTGGAGTTACGCAGCGAAAAGAGATCATCCAATTCTGCGTCCCAAAGCAGTAACTCTAAACTGCGGCGATCAAGGAATTTGACGTCATCACACGGGATAGATGCGTGGAAGCCCCCTCCTGGGCTCTCCCGAAGCGCGTTGCCGCTTGGGAGGAATAAATACCAAAAGTAAGGGAGGGATCCACTGCGGTTAACTAGTTTTCATTCAGCAGTGCAACTAAGGAGGTACAGCTACTTTAGATGACTATCAGAACCCTAAATCTACCCCCACAGAAAGCTGAGGTTTTAAAGAGTGAGCAGGAACAATTAAGGGTCTGTATCAGATACCTTCCATTAATTTCTATGAGACTAAAAAAAGAAGTGGGAGTCAGATTGGTTTCCTCCTGGTGTCTACCCACACTGACGAGCTTCCTCTGATTGAAGCGCTGTGTGCAGGGCTCAGTTTCACGGGAGGAACCATCCCTCTCTGCTTCCTTGTACACTCAGAGCGAAAAGCATACTAGGTTCCATTTTTTTAAACGAAAAAAAACCCTAGAAAAGTACAAAAATTGTATCCAGTACTTGCACCTTATCCCATACAAAAGTAATAGCTAACATTGATTAAACACCGACCACATTTGCCAGACACTATTCCAAGGACATTACGTGTTAACTCTTTCCTTCTTTATATAATTCGCAAGGCAGGTACTATTATTAGGTCCTCTGTGTTCCTAGCTGAGGCGCAGAGAAGCTAATTAGCTAGGAAGTGGGGAGCTAAGAATCTAACCCAACAGGACTGGCTCAGGAGTATCACAAAGCCCTTGGCTCTGCTGCCTCACAGCTGAAGATGTGGAGTCCACGACAATACATCTGTAGTCATGTGCAAATAGTATCTGTGAAATAAGTTCATAGAAGTTTATAGGTTTTTGCAAGTAGACCTTCTGGCTGCCCTTTATTTATTTTTATTGGCTTGGTGGAAGAAACAGGCCAGAAACTTACTCTTTCAAATTCGATATAATTGGCCAATTGTACTAATTTTTCATCTAAAAATGAATGATTCTTCAATTATCAAATCACATTCTTTTGTAAATAAAAAGAACAACAAATGGCTTCTGGTGGCTTTTTCAGAATTGCAAGAACAAAAACAACCTAACATTAAAATCATGTGAAGTTAGGGGGCTAGTGAGATAGCTTAGTGGTCTAAAGTGCCTGATTAGGCAACTGCAGGGACTATGGTTCGGTCCCCTGCACCACATGCTGTGCCAGCCCCACCCCCAGGGCCATAACGTAAACAAAGTTTTCAAAATATCATGTGAAGTTATGAAATTCTAATAAATATCTAAGGTGTGGATTGAATACAGCATGATTTCATTTATAGAAATGCCATCTCTGGCCACATGTTAGTATAAGTATGGAAGAACCTCACCAAGTTAGGTTATACTAATTCCAAATTTATTCTAAGCCACAGTCATGATGATCAACACTTAACTTGAATTTAAATCATATAACTACTTACCTTAAGGCTTTCTTAAGATTTGTTTACATGTACCATAGGTAGCTTATATGTTTAAAAGTAAATCTAACTGATCCACAAAACAAATTAATATGATCTTAAAATACGATTTTCAGGTCCTGGCAAGTAACCATGACCTTTTGGGAAGTTCAGCTGCTTTGTCTTCACTGAAGAAAAATGATTGTCTCTAAAACCTTTGTTCTCGTGAATTAGTGATCATGATAATTAAGAAATTTTGGCTTCCAACCAATCAAAGTTGGACTTACTTTCAGATGTCCACTTGTTGACTTCTTCATACTTTATTCTTATTGAAGATAATAGTAGGGTTTAATGGTAGCCAGAAGCTTTAAGAGAATATTCTCAGTAAATTGGAAACTCCTAAAATAGGCTACAGGCTGTGCATTGTTGTTCTGCTGTCATGCCACCCAACAGGATAGGCAGGCCAAGGGCAGAGTTTTCCCCACATTGGATGTAAATGTAACAACCTCTGACAGTTTACATAGGACTTACTGTTATTTTGTGACCTCTTTGTTGTCCAACCTAGAAGACAAAACTGAAAGTGCAGCTTGGTAGTATGAGCAATACCTCTGTTTTCAATAGCTTTATGCCCTGTGTAGGGTGGGACACCCTTAGCTAATCTGAGCTACAATCCTGTTATACTTCTCAGTTAAGAAGTGGTAATGAATCACACTTTAGGTTAAATTATAACTTGGAATACCTGACTGCACCCAATTAATATGCAGCCCCACGTGGAGAGAGAACAAGATCAAGAAATGTCGAGGCTACAAAGTTCCCAGCCCTTCCAGTTCCATCCAGTTGTTTCAGGCTGAACATGTGCTGCAGCTACAGCTAGAGTATGGCTTGTCCCCCAAAACCCCCATGAAACCTGAATCACCACTATGAGATATTAAGAGTAAAAACTTAATCTGAGCCAGGTGAGGTGGTGCATTCCTATAATCCTAACACTCAGGAGGCTAAAGCAAAGAGGATTCCTATGTGTTCTAGGCCAGCAGGGCCTACATAGAAAGTTCAAGGCAAACCTAAACTACCTAGAAGGACCCTGTCTCAAAAAGCAAGAAATAAAAATAAGCAACACCAAAATCCTGAATCTGACAGTAGGGTTTGGAGATAGGATATTTGGGAAGTGATTAGGGCTAGATAAAGTCATGACAGTACAGCCCCATCATTGAATCCTAGTTATTTTATGGGAAAGGGACTTGGCTAGACCCATATACAGGCATGCCCCATCGCTCCACTCAGGCGATGATCTGTGTCACCTGCAGACTCTGCCAGCAAAAAAAAGAAAACATCGCGCACACGACATCGCAGACCTGGCACCTCCAGAACCAGGAGCCAAGTAACCCTCTTTGTAAGTAATTTGCCTCTGTACTTTATTATAGGAATGAGCAATGAATGAACACAGCACCCGAGGCCCGTGGAAATCCAAGAGGCAGTGCACACCGTCTGTCGGCCATGCTGTTCTGGCCAGAAGGGACCACAATGAAGAGATCGGCACTGATGTTCACCTTAAGCTGATTAAGTCCTCTTAGAGGTGGATCCTGATACCAGTGATGAAGCTCCACTGAATTTCTTTCTCTGGCAGATGCTTAAAGTGAAACCGCTTACTGCCTGTGACAGCTTGTGTGCCCACTTTATTCTGCACATTCCCCACCCGTCAAAGGTCTGTGTGGCTGACTGCCGCTCACAGCAGGCCTGGCCTAACGTGGCACCACCTTCACCATGGCCCTCTTTAAAACTGCACGTGTGTCACTGGCTTCCCTGCTGTTTTTACCAGGCCATGTAGCACCATCCAACCTATTATAAATTATTTTTTGTTGTCATTGTGTCTAAAAGAGTCATTAAAGCAGAACTTTGGGGTGAGGTAGATACTGAGGATTGAATCTAGGGTCTTTAGCCATATATATATAATTATGATGATGATGATGATGATATAGGCTCTCACTCAGTTGCCTGGGATGAGCTCAAACTTTCAACCTTCCTGCTTTGACCTACGAGAGTTCAGATTAAAAGGGATGTGTCCCTGTTTCCAGCTGAAGATTATCACATACTGCTTTTATACTGTTATATTTCATAGCCATGCTTAGGACATGATTGATGTCCGTAATGCAATTTGACCATAAATAAATGTTCAATGATATTGAAAGTGGCGAATTTTATGTGGTGTTTATCTCATGAACTGAAACATCTATCCCTCATCAGAAATAGAAACTAAGATAAGAGAAGGTGTGTCCCTGCTATAAAAGCAGTGCCCCAGCATAGAAACATAATCCATGTGGCTACTTTGAATCATAGTGGTATCTGCCCTGAAGCTATCTTTATGAAATAAGGAATCTCTTCTGTCATGATTGTTAGGTAGCAGAGCCAAAAACATTTGTCCTACTCCTTCCTAGACACTCAGTCAAAGGCTGAAATGTAAAAATTAAATTGCTAATGGGGAAAAGGTACTAAAATTTACAGGAAAAAAAGGAAAACAACTGAAGCTAACAGAAAAAAGACAGTTGAAAATCAGTTAAGGCGTGACATCTGCTGCTCGGTAGTTCTCGGTGTCATGAGCAGCTATTCTCAAGAGGACTGTAGGAAGAAACTAAAAAATCCTTAGTTCAGGAGTCAAGATTGGTACCTGTAAATAATGAAAACTTTCTTGGAGACAACCCCAGAAGTAGGAGTATTTTAATTCTCAGTGGTAATGTTATTCGTGAGGAGAGTTATTCCTAGTTTTCAGCTTTCATCCCCGTATTACCAACTATGAGGCCAGTGTCACACATTCCCCGAGTGTATCTGTAACTAGACTTCTACCCTCGAACTAAAGCACCACCCTGAGTAAAGCCAACATATTCATAGGTAGTAGGACTTAGGGACCAGAGAACTCTAAATATTCTCCTCTCATGTTCCTTTTAATTGCAAATATATCATCCAGAATATATCAAAACAATTGTATTAGTAATGCAGGAAATCTGCTTTATTATCGTAATATTTTTACAATGAGATTGTATGCTGAGTAAAATGTGTCGCAGATTAGTTTCTTCCTTGGTGGCTAAATCTTACTTTTTACCTAGTACAGTGAAGGACTATTGTTAGGGATCAATCACTTCATTATAGCAGCTTGACCAGAAAAGTGTATTTTTTTTTATTTTCAACTTTTTGTACCACATAATCTTCAAGGTACCCACTCATCACCTTGAAAATGTCCATGTTAATACATCTAATAAGCCTGCATGAGGGCTTAGAGGCACGAATATTGTCATCAAGACATTACAAGCTCTGACCACATCACCTAAGAAATGTCTTTGAAGGATGTAGTGGATATCTAACTGGTGGTCAACTTCTTAGACCCAACTATTAACTGAGCGAGCATGGTGCTGGGGACAGGACGCCTGCCTGGGGATTGTTGACAGTAGCGTGAGAGGCAGAACTGGGACAACTTCTGGGATGATTTTAGAAATGCTGTTTGGAGACACGGTTAGAATCCGATGGTTCTCCTGGGCTGTTCTACCGGGGGACATTGTCATGCTGGCTTCCCAGTGAACTTGACTGCTCATGTCAGAGGAGGAAGGAGCTTGGGATCTCACGGTCACTGAGAATGACCGTGGTTCATCTTGGGGGAGCTCTGGTCCTCATCTTGAGCATCACTTCCTGGCTCCAGAAGGGAAGACAGTGCCCTGCTCAGCCTCCTGGAGAGAGCTGTGCTGGGTTTCCTGATAGGAACTCAGCTTTCCTCATCACTAAAGGAGCTCACGACCTCACTGTTGCTGACCATGGCTGTGGTACCTTTGGGAAGCTCTGGTGCTTACCTTGCGTATTGCTTCCTGGCTCCAGCTGAAATCCCTTAACTTGCTAGCACAGATCCTTCATCCCACTGGCATAAACTTTATAGCTTCCACCACTGAGCTTTGGGTTTTTCCAGAGACGATCCATGAAATGAGATGAGCCTGCATGAGGCTTTTTCATGGTCTGTAGGCCTCCAGTTGAACTTGTGAGTAGCACTATTATGAACTCCAGGTTTCCAATTGGACTCATGCAGGATATTAGGATCCAAGACCTCAGCTGGAGTTTTTAGTGCGTGGACAGATTTCCTGTACTTCTTGGATATGATTCTTTGAGTGATTCCTTATGATATAATAGCTTACATTACAAAATAATTTCTGTATTATATCGATCCGCTTCCAAAAACTTTAAACCACAACTCAGAGTGAGACATTATTTTACATTTGTAGGGCACACCTGTTCTCTCATTTTAATATTCTTAAGAAAAGAATGGAAAGGAGAGCTCCCCTTTGAGGAAAGGCTTCAAGAAAAGACTATGCAGAAGTTCTTTAGTCAGGAATGCATAGGGTCTGTGAGGAGATGACTGTACAGGCTGCCTTGGCTCGTTGTCAATGGAAGATGTTTGGTTTTTTGTTATGTCATTAGTCCATGACCTTATTACACAGGTCAGACTCATAGTGATCCTCCTGCTTCAGTCTCCCCAGCACTGAGATTACAGGGGTGTGCTACCATGCCTAGTCTCAGTGGCATTCTGTGTCAGGGATCAACCCCCAGTCCCTGTGCTTGCCAGACGGGTACTTAATTGGTTGAGCTATCCCGTCAGCCCAATGGAAGAGAATGTTGATAGCATTGGTTGCCAGGCAAGATTTTTGTATTTTGATGAGTAAATACTGAAGCGCTAAACTAAAGATTCATAAATGAAGGAAGAATATGAGTAGTGCTGTATTTTGGGAAGACAAATGAAAGAATAGTTTATAACATACATGCACTGGAAACTAAGGCTGAGAGATGATATAGGAGGCTCTGAGAATGGTGCACAGGACCTCAAGTAACATGAGTCAAAAGGATGACAAGGGCATGGGGAAGGATGCAGAGGTGGAAGCGGTGCTCCTCCTCCATGGAGAATCACGAGGACCATAAAGAAGAGCAGACCACTCTGAGACTTCATGCTCAGATGCCTGAGAAGACAGCCCTGCCGCTAACAGGAAGAAGTCAGTGAAGAGAAGCAGATTTTAGCTGTAAATAACAGAATGTGGAGATATCAAAGTAGAGAGGGTTTGTGTTTTGCTTTAAGGATTCTGAAGTTAAGAAGAGAGGACTTAGATTTTGCGCTGCCCCATGTACCCATGGTAGTTAAATTCATGGGCACAAATGAGATTGGCAAAGGACAGGAAGACAAAGGCAAAGCTTAGGAAATGTACAAATGACTAGAGAAGAAGAAGGGAAGGTAGAAAAAAGAAAAAAACCACTGTGGAAATACTTCTAACAGAATAGAGTTCAATATGTAAAAATGTGAGTTTGGTAGCATTTTATGAAGTAGCTGACAAGCTTACACCCATCCACCCATCCGTCATCCCTGGGAATGAATCCCCAGCCCCACACAGAAAGCTTGGATTTCAGAGCTGTTATTTTACAAAGTGACCTTGCTCTTCTGATCCCTGTTGATTTGGCCCAGGATCAGCGGCTGACTAACGCTAAACCAACCACATTTTCTCCCCTAGAAATTTCAAATTAAGCAGTCAAAGTTGTTTTATTAAGGGAACGAGTTAGACGAACACAGAAACTGGTGCATGGGTGACCACATCTGTTACAGGCACCGAGAAGCACAGACAACCTGCCCTCCGAGGGAAAAGAATGGAGTGACCTAGACATAGAAGAGAAACGGGGTGAGACGACCAGAGGCCAGGGGCCTCCTGAGAATCCCCACTGACTATTTCACGCCTTTCCCATTTTTTCTCTCTCTTGAAAACCACCACTAACTTGCACCCTTCCCTATCCTAACGTTAAAACTCCACCCACGTGGCTTTTCAGTGAACGAAGCCTGAGCATCATTCTTGACTTCTCTTTTCCTTTGCACCTCTAGCCATCTTTTTAAGTTATGAGTTACCCATGGTCTTTTGGGTTATTCACAAATAGATGTGTAATCTACCCTACTCTTTTTACCTCTTCTGCTGTTATGATAACCAAGCTCTTGTCATCCCTTGCCTAAATGATCACCACAGCTGTCCAACTGGACTCCCAGCTTTGACTCTCGGCTTCTTTAGTTTCCTCTTACCAGTCTGGGTACACTTGATCATTCATTGGACCATGTCAGGCTTCAGAGATAGCTCAGTGGTCTGATGTCTGCCTAGGCAAGCTCAAGGACCCAGGTTCAGTTCCCTGGACCACATGTCATGGAGGCCCCAGCCCAAGTGACTGAGTCTGCCACCAAGACCGGGTGTGGGGGCACACGCCTATAATCACAGCACCAGGGAGGCTGAAACAGAAGGATCACTATGAGTCCAAGCTGTGAATCCAAGTGAGATCCTGTATCAAATACATTAAAAAAAAAAAAAAAAAAGTTGTTGGACCATATTGATTCCTCCTTAGAACCACCCAGAGCCTTCCAATTACTGTGCAATGAAATCTCAGTTTCTCAAAATAGCTCAAAGGGCTGGGCTAGGCCTAACATCTGCCCTCTCCATCTCCTCTTGCTCTACCTCTCAAGTTCCGACCACAGTGGCCTCCCTGAACTTCCCCTGAAACCACAGCAGGCTCTCACACAGGTGTAGCTGCATCTCAAAGCACTTTTTCCACCTGCCTCCTCTTCAAGCGCTTGGAGCGGCTCCTAGATTTTGCAAGTCTCACCTCAAGGCTATAAAAAGTACTTAGAGTAAACCTTTCCCACTCCGTGTCAAAGGCTCCAAGCACAGAAATCTTTACTCTTCTGTTCACTACTTGCCCACTTACCTGCCCGTGCCTAGAATCTAGCAGGTATTTATTTGCTATATGATAGCAGATAATTATCAGTGGTAATTTTATTGGCTTTCTACTTATTGACACTTTTCATGAGAGCTTCCTGTGGGCTTGTTCATAATCCCCCTCACTGTTTCAATTATTCGAGTAGGTTTCTGTTCTTCATCAAATGCTCACTAATTAAGTTTCTAAGTGGATGGTTCTCAACGTCACATGCTATTGAAGAGACAAGAGGGGAAGTTACTGGCTCTAACCTCTGGTAAACCTTAAGTCAATCAATTCCCAAAACATGTGGATGTATACAAGCCAGACAGAACTGTGTTAACAAAAAGCATGAGAAGACAGACTCACAATGTAAAATGCTCTTCGAGAAATGTGACAGTAAAAAGAAGGCATGATTTAATGTGGGATCATGGGGGTTTACCAGAGTGAAAGACAATGTATGTTGGTTTAGTTTACAAAACTAGGAAAGAGCGGTAAGGAGATAGCTTAGCAATCTAAGCACCTGTCTGGCAAGCACAAGGACCCAGGTTCAATCCCCGGTACCCCATGCTGTGCTGGTGCTATGGTTTGTATATGTGTCCTCCCAAAGCCTCATACAGTCACGGGGCAGCTTCTGGAATTCGTCATTGATTATCGTGGGTGTGGGTGCTGTGCCTCCCCTGTGGCAGGCGATTTACATTTCAATGGAAGGGAGGAAGAGAAGTTAGCTGCTTGAGCTGCTGCTAGCTCTCTCCTTGCTCTTGCTCTTAGCTGCCCTGTGAAAGCTCGTTTTCTGCCATCTGCCTCTCTGCCTCAGAGCCAGCTGAATATGGACTGAAACCTCCAGTAACTATGAGCTAACTAAACCTTTCTTTCCCTCATTTTGCATGTCGGGTATTTTTCCCAGCAACAAGAGAAAAGTAACTAAGAACAGTCGGGCATGGTGCTACACACCTGTAATCCCAGTGCTGGGGAGGCTGAGACAAGAAAGCAGCGTGACTCCAAGCCCAAACTATGCAGTAAGACCTTGTATCAAATAAATAAATATTTTTTTAAATAAGAAAGAAATGCAGGTTGGTATAAGCCAAAGGAAGAAAAATGAAAGTCTTAATCAGGGAGAGGATTGATGGACTTAGCTTCTATCAAGCAGCAGGGAGGTGGAGCAAGAACGCAGCCTTGGCCAACAGGGACTTGTTTATCTCTCTACTATAGGAAGGAAGGACACTAAGAAAGCAAAATTAAAAACAAAGTTTTGACTAGAAGACAAGGTAGGCACATCTACAGCTGCAGGTAGCGAACTCTTTTACAAATTAGTTGTCAAGAGGAAGACCAGAATCCCTTGAAAGATTTTTCCAAATCTATCTTTTCTCTCTTCCCCACTAAAGATGAGAGTTTGCTTTCTACTAGCGCAGTACAGAGACACTGTTGCAAAGGCCACCATGGCTGGCACGACTGTGCCTTACTTCTTAGTTAGGAGGAGGTGGCGAGCAGGTAGCCGCTGCTGAGGACAAAGCCAGGCAGAAGGACTTGTGGGAGCTCCAAGAGCTCTGGCATAGTGGGCTAGGAAAGAACTCCAGGCAACGCTCTTGCCTTCTCATTCGCTTTTCCTTCCCACCCCCAACTGTTTGCTTCTTCATACATAGATGTGTAATCTACGGTAGAGACTCCATCTCTTCTGCTATTCCATTAACTAAACTGTTGTTGGAAGCCCAAACAGAACGCTGTTTCCAAAACAAATTAAATCATCAGGCATACTTCAGGCTCTTGTCAGAAATAGATTTTAGCACTGTTCCCTGGAGAGTCTCAACTCAACAGATCTATGAGGGGAAGGGTAGAATTATAGTAACATTTAATAAATTCTTCTGGTGGTCCTTAGGATCAGAAGGATAAATTTGGGAAACAGTGGATTAGAAATAAATTTGCTGAGTATTCTTATAGGCTCAAAATATTTTCTCCATTTTCAGCCACATTGTAAAAAACACTTGACATCAACTCATAGAAATCACCAAAAAAGAAAACAGCCTCCAAATTTTTATCTGGATTGCTATGAAATAATGTATCATTTTACATGGCTGGTAACTAATTCTATGGTTCCAAATAAGCTACAGTCACGTTTAAAATGTAAGACTACAGGCATTTCTTTGTTATGGAGAATTTCATTGAGGAAAAGGTAAGTGGACCTAGTAGTTACTATTTATAGAATAATATGACTTACATATTTTAAAGCCTGGTCTACTTCTAGTTTGCTTAGCTCGCAGATTAATAAAGTAAACATAACAAACTCCAGGTTGATTTTTATCCACTTATAACATGCTTATTAAACTAAGTCTTTCAGACAGTAGCATAGAACTGCTAAAAGTAGACCAGGTCCTTGGAAAATATCTTCCTATGTCTTCTCCAGAAGGAGTCATTTGTATTGCTACCCAACACTTGAGCCCAGCCGCTTTCTTGGGACCACCGAGTCCCACTAATATGTACCAGTTCTTTTCTCTAGTGGGCCCCAACCAGCAGGGATAAATTGGTGCTAAATCAATATTAGCCAATACTTTCCCAGGTGTGGTAAATGAGGAAACCGGACCACATGAGCAAATACAGCCCTTCCTGTCCACATTTAACCTAGGATGCTTGTTATTATACTGTATGGGGGCAAAGTCTCATTGTTTTCTTTTTTTATGTAAATCTTATATCTCCTTAATTCACATCAATTGGATGCACTGGTATCATTAGTCAAGTTTAATTTTTGCTGCATTAGAGGTACTGTGCTCACTTCAGCAGCGCATACACTAAAACTTGAACTGATTCCCTGCCACAGTTCAGCTTCTTCCTTTCTGCTGTGGAGCCTCCTCCTGCCCTTCCTATTTCTTCTCGGCCCCAGCCATGGCCTGTCCCCCACACCCTTTGACATTTCCATTACTGCTTACTTATGTATGGTCTGCGTGGGGCGCCAGGAGGACTGAGTTTACATACCTGTGTTCATTGCTCACGTTGGGTGGAGCGGTGTCCTAAATAAGCTGAAGTTGTGCCACAATGCCATTACTCAACAAAATATTTATACAAGTGCCACTTAGAACACAAGAATAAATAAGGCCCTTCAAGCTGTTACTGAGGTAAGAAGCTTAAGTATGCCACTCTTCTTACTGCAGGGACAACCTCACTATACTTGTTCTTAGAAAACTCTCGAGTTTTCTCTAAAGAAAGCTACAATGAGCCAAGTCTAAGTCACTTTTGCTCTTGAAAGTCTTGGTTCCTTGTTAAGTATTCATGACAAGGAATCTGGTCTTTTCTCTCAACACTTCCCAGGCACAGCTATTCATCATGTCCATTATTCACTTACGGAATGCACTGCTTCCAGAAATACCAAGAACATTTATGTCCAAGGCTTAGCTACAGATAAAGATACTGCTCAAAGTTCTAAGGAAATGACATAACTCTACATGGTTTTTTCTCTTCTGTTTCCTAGCTTTTTATAAACTTCACAGCTTTCCTTTAAAAGCACTTCCCATATGTATGACCTTTTGTATCACCAGAGTTGTCTGAAGTAGTTGAAACATGTATACTGTTTTCCTTTCGCAGGTGAGAAATTGTAATCATGACTGAGGTAACAGCACAGGAGAGACTGAGACTTGGAAGCCAGCTCTGATTCCTAGCCAGTGCTTTTCTTTTGGTGTAAAAATACAGCAAGATTCAGGGCTGCGTTGGTCTATTAGAGAGGTAAGGACCTTTTCTACCTTGAGCTAATGGTGTATATAAAAGAGGTGCAAGATTGATTACCCCCATTCAGGCTAACCTGATGGTGCAGCGTGATAGGAGAAGGCTTGGCCACAGGTCCTAATTTGCTTTAAACATCCAGAGCTCCTGATAGGAGGCAGGGTGTGAAAATTACATGTCTTGCTTTGGGCTTACCTTCTCTATAACCTCAGCCTCACACATATCTCAAATATTGGCAAGTACAGCCTGCAGAGCCAAAGGCTACGGAGTCCAAATCCACACAGGTGACATGCTACCAGTCTGCTCAAACTTTTAAGCTTGACAAAACACTTAGTACTACCAGATTTACATTAAAAGGGAACACTTCTCAAAAAGGTAGATTTTTATTTCTGTCATTGCTATCCTCTATTAAATAGGCTTATGATAATTTCTCAGGAGGTATGCATAATCTCTCTGGCCTCCAAATTTCAGTAACTTTAAAAATAAACTATGTATGGACATAAGACCATAGGAATAAGCTCAAATGCTCTGACATTGGGAAACTCATCCAAAGGAATAAAACCAAGTTGAAACAGTGAAGGAGCTGCTTCTAAACACAACCAAGAAAGTAGTCTGACACACAAAAGTGGTCACCTTTGTCACAGCAGCCTAGAGGCAGCACTGAGTTAATAACATCTGTCTTAGTTACTTTTCTCTCGTTGCTGGGACAAATACCAGACACCCAAAATGTAAGAAGGAAAGGTCTATTTAGTTCACAATTTGTGGAGGTTTCAGTCCATATTCAGCTGGCCCAAGGCTGAGTGGAACAGAGCAGAGAGCATCCAGTTCATGGCGGTGGAACAGCAACAAAATGGTGGCAGAGGTAGCCAACCAACACGGCAGCAGAACAACAGCAACAACTAGAGCTCTAGTCTGTCTCTCTGTCTCTCTTTATACTACATTCAGGCTCTCCGCCTCAGCCTATCTGCCTTAGGCTACACCTATAATTCCCAGCAATACCCAGACCATAATCTCATCAGAATTTAAACACATAATCCCAGTGGATCATGGGTCAAGTCTCAAACTCTAGAAGTCCCCACCCCATGATGGAATGAAGCTTTGGGGGGACAACTAGACACAAACCATAACAACATCTTAACTGTATTTTAAGAATTCAGCAAGGTCTTGCTGTAGTGGCTTCAATACACTGTGTGAGAAACCATGACTTGCTCATCATTCCCATGATCGGCTACATTGGTCCCACGATTTAATAGGGTCTGCATGCTTAGAGAATTATGAACATAAGCCAGAAAAGTTCAAATGAATTTGATTTGGAGAAACGGTCTACAGAGGGCTTAGTAATGGCCCTCAGGTACATTTAGTGTCACTCATATGGTGCTAGGGGATCTTTCGTTGTAGGAATAATGCAGAAAAATTACAGATTTAAGAGGAATAGGATCTCTAAAAGGAACTAGTGTATATTTAAGGCATAGAGCAGGGCTATGGGATCTTCTCCTTCATTAAATTCAGGAATAGCTTCTACAGACATCATTTCTAGGATAGTGATATAGTCCAACTTAGAACTACGAAAACGGACCAAATTCTTCTCAAGTTGCCTTCAATCTCATAATTTTAGATTAAAAATTAGATGAACACAGATTTAGTAGAAGGCTTTTACTGAGCACACATACTTTAACTAATTTTTGATCATTAAAGATCTGAAGCCTGGGGGACCGGAGTTAAATTCCTGGTCCCACATGCCATGGGGTCTCAGCCCCAGGTCCCCAGGTCCCCAGGTACACTGTCTCAGCCCAGAATATGTGGGTGCCCACTGTGCAGGCCCAGAACCACGCATGGAGCCACATGCTTCTAATCTCAGCACTTGGGACCAGCTGAGGAGCTGTAAAGGTGACACAAGGCCAGGCCAAGCTGCACAGTGAGAGCTTGTCAAAGAAAAGACAAAACAAAAACCTGAAGCCTGTGGCATGAAGAAGCCTTTAGATGTTTACCTTTAATGTTATCTCCACCTACTTAAATATCCAGCGGTATGGATATTAGTCCAAAAAAGTTAAAATATAAGCAAACAATGGAATTCCATATTCCTGTTATAATTATGTGGTAGAAATTTTAAGGACATATCAAAGTGCTTATGATATACTATCCAATAAATAATAAAACAAAAAAATGTATAAAGTTTGTTAACTTAATTTAAATGTACACTTAAATATGCATGTGTAAAAACAGCTGAGAGAAGGCGCAACAAATATTAGCAGTGATTTCACATTGGAATCAGGTTAACTGGTGATCTTCATCTTCATCCCTAGTTTTCTCTACATTTTTCTAAAATGAACATATTAGCCTGGCATGATGGCTCATGCCTGTAATCCCAGCACACGGGAGGCTGAGGCAGGAGGATTGGTGCGAGTTCAAGATCAGCCTGGGCTACAAAAGTGAGCTCAAGGCCAGCCTCAACTGCATAACAAGACCCTGTCTCAAAAAGACAAAAAAAATAAAAAATAAATAAAATAAAAATAAAATGAATATATTGTGTATGCAATCATAAAAGGAATTCTTGACACCACATACATGTGTACACACACAATTTTATGCAAAGGTTTTAGAATTTATAAATAAATTAATAATGTGTTATATATTAAAAAGTTATTAAATGACACATAGCCCACTGCTGGCAGCCATCTGTCTTGCTGCCCAGTGCTGGGAATAAAAATGACTCTTCATGTAATTTCTTATTATGCTAACAATAGTCCCATACAGGCTACCAGCGTTCCTTTAGACCTTGCCTATAACTGCCTATTCAGAAGGCACTCAAAAGAAACACATCTAAGCATATGGTTCCGGGTATAAAAAAAGGAGATAATAATCCTAACTAGTTTATGAGGTTCTTGTAGTTCTAAGTGAAATAAAGCTTTTAAAACTCTTAGTGCAATGCCTGGAGTGTAGAAAACACCCAGTAAATACTGTCTTGGTAGTTATCCTCTTACAAGCTAAAAGAATAGAAAACTTCTACGGGAGAAGGTGGTTACTGACCTAAGAACCATTCCTCAGCCCTCTGACATATGCACTTAATTTCAAAACAGCCTGAGAGTTAACATAGGTCTCTACTGACATATTCTCGCCATACAGCTCACTTCATTCTGCATATTTATCAAGGATTTGATAAGTAATATGAATAGGAAATGAAGCCATGATATAATTTAACATTTCTTTTCTCATTTTAGGTATGGTTGTGTTATCAAAACTGGTTGAAATACAAAGAAAATGTTAGGAAGTTATCATTACACTATTATTAATCTTTCCATTTATTTATGTTTTGTGAAAATGAGGATTAAACCTATAGCCTTGCACATGCTTGGCTAGCTACATCCACAGCTACTTCCAGAGATTTTATTTCGGGTCAAACTGGTGCCGCCTTGGCAGTCTCCTTCCGTAGCTCCTGCGTAGCTAAAATTATGGCCTGCATCATAATACTCAGGTAGAACTTTTAAATTTTTATTTGTGATCAGAAACTTAGCTTAAATTTAGGCATGTCCTTCATTATTACCAAAATAAAAAGCACATCTAAAATTGTACATGACAATATCCATCAGAGACATACATATGTGTTTAGTTACATTTTGATTTTCTACATTTCGTAAATAAAACTTTAATGTTTAAACGTCCAACTTTTGAAGGGGTCACATTTCTCACTGAGGATCAAAATGGATCAAAGATCTAAATATTAAAACAGAAATATTAAGCCCGCTAGAAGACAGAATTGAAGAAATTGGTGTAGGCAAAGACTTTATGAGTAAAATACCAATTATTCAGGAACTCTCACAAAGAATCAACAACTTGGATCTCATCTTATTAAAAAGCTTTTGCACAGCAAGTAACATCATGAGCTCAAATTATATGGCTTGGATCTGGTAACATATTTCAAGGTAAAGAAAGAATAAAACCTTCAGTTAAAGATGCTGCAATTATAAATGATAAAAAATGGTTCAGAAATATGAGTTGAGTTTTAAACACTTAGACTTACTTCTCTCTCATTCTTTTTTTTTTTTTTTTTCCAGTACTGGACCTTGAACTCAGTACCCTGGGCTTCCCAGGCAAGCCCTTATTCTCTTGAGCCCCAGCCCTTGACTCTCATTCTGATTGAGAGCAGAAGTAATTATTTGGGGAAGCACAAAGTCTAAATGACTTCACGCAAATATTGAAGGCTAGATGTCCCTGCCACATGGAGCCATTACAAAATGCAAATGGGGCTGTGCCTCGTGTGTCGTCCCGGCCCTTTTCTATCTCACTCTCTGACCATCTTTCCAGAGTCCTCTGTAAGTTTCTCTCCAGGACCACTGAGAATTAGTGCTTTTTGTGGTCCAGTTTCCCAGCTATTCAGATTGCTTCTGCTTCATCAGGGGGAAAAAAATGTCCTGGGTGATACATGCAAACCTTAACCAGCCTCATCTAGCTTGTTTTCCAAGTAACGGGTTTATTTGGGGCTGAGGGGAGGCAAAAATTGTGGAAGAGAGATACAGGGGACTGGAAGAGGCTCAGTACAACAGCACCATTCACTGCATATTAGAGTAGACTCTGTCCCCCAAAGGTGGCAGCTTCCTGTATTTCCCTGCACGTGCTCAGCATAACTTGAAAATGTCATGCACATTTCTCATTGAAGAGAGTTAATTTCATATAGCTCTATAAGAATGGTAGGAAGCACCAATATAGTGAACATGGCTCTATTGCCATAACTGTTACACAGATTTAATGCTATGCTGGTCAAAACACAATAGCACATCTCACAGAATTAGAGAATGCAGTCCTGAAGTTCATTTGGAGCCAGAAGAGATTTAGAATAGCAAAGACAATTCTGGGCAACAGAAGGAAGACAGTTAACATCACAATCCCTGACTTGAAGTTATACTATAAAGCTACTTTGATAAAAACAGCAGAGCAGTGGCAAAATAAAAAACAAAGATCAGTAGAAAGATTATAAGATATAGAAACAACTACAGACATACTGAGCCACCTTATCTTTGAAAAAAAATGCTAAACACATTCCCCAGAGGAAAGACAGCCTCATTAATAAACGATGCCGGAAAATCTAGCTCTACACATGTCAAAAGATTAGCCCCATACCTTTCAACATGCACTAAGCTAAATTCAAAATGGATGAAAGATCTAAATATTAAAACAGAAACATTAGGTCTGCTAGAAGGCAGAATTGAAGATACTGGTGTAGGCAAAGACTTTATGAATGAAATGCCAATTATTCAGGAACTATCACAAGGAATCAACAACTTGGATCTCCTCTTATTAAAAAGCTTTTGCACAGCAAGAGAAACCACTCACAGAGTGAAGAGACAACCCACATTGTGGGGAAAAATGTTTGCCAGCTCTTCCTCAGACAAAAGATTACTATCGAGAATATATAAAGATCTCAGAAAAAGCACACCTCCCAATTCAACACCCAATCCAAAAATGGCCATCTAAGATGAATATACACTTCTCAGATGAAATGAGAATGGCAAATGGCAATAAATATATGAAAAAAAGTTCAACATCACTGGTCATTTGAGAGATGTAAATTAAAACAACACCGAGATTCTATCTCACCCCAGAAAGAATGGCTGGTATTAAGAAATCAACTAATAACTAATGCCGGAGGGGCTTTGGGGGGAAAGGTAACCCTTCTCCACTGTTGGTGGGAGAGTAGACTGCTGCAACCTCTATGGAAATCAATGTGGCGATCCCTAAAAGACTAGGATTGGAGGTCCCATTTGATCCAGCTATTCCCCTTCTAGGTATTTTGCCAGAAGAATTAAAACCATCATGTGACAGCTATGTACGTGGACCCATGTTTATAGCAGCACAGTTTGTAAGAGCTAAATGTTGGAAACAACCCCAAGACCCATCCACTGAGGCATGGATAAAAAAAGTTGTAGCCTTTGTATACAATGGAGTGCTACTCAGCTATAAAGAAGGATGGACTGGGAACTTTTATAAGTAAATGGATACAACTTGAGATCATACTCCTAGTGAAATAAATGAGACACACAAGTATAAACACCATTTTGACTCCCTAGTGTGAGAAGTTGAAAAAGTAAATAAGATCCAAAATGTAGAATGATGTTGTAAAATGGAAGAAACTGTTTAAAAGGAAAGAGAAACTGGGATGGGGGAAAGGAGAGAAGGAAGGGAAAAGAAAAAAAAAAAATATATATATATATATATATATATATATATATATATATATATTGTGTGTACACACACACAGACACACACACAATAGTTGAGACAGTGACACTACTGCTTTCTCTTAGTTCATTGAAAAGAAAGGTTTGTGCTAACAGTTTTTGGCAATTAAATGCCAATATTTTGTATCTTCAGTAACTAGTTTAAAGATAACAATACACAGTGTATTAACCAGTGTTATCCTACTATTATTTTTTGGACTTTTTTCCTTTCAACTAAAAAAGTTAATTTTAAAATGAAAGGAAACAAAATAAAACAATATAAACACCACAAGAGAATTCAAGTTCAGTTCAAAAGGAAGAAGGTAAGTGCCTATGAAGAACCATCTCACTTGGAGCTACTTTCTATTTGACTATGCAGTGTTCCATGTTTATATGCCAAGTAGCAGATTACTCTTGTCAATAAATAAACAATGTCTCTTTCTCTTGCCCTGGGGAAATGACAAGACTCTAGTTTTGGAAACTGGACAGCAATTGCCAACATGTGACAGAAGGGTTAAAAGATGATGGGTATCCACTTTGGAAGATTTGTCAAAGAACAGTTATCTCAGGCAACTGAAAGAACACATTTGGACCTGAAGATGAGAGGAGGCTCCAGGAGGGCTGCGCTCCGTGTGGGAGGACTTTCCCCAGCCAGGGAAGGAGCCCATCAGAATGGTGAGGGAGCAACCAGGTGACTGGCCCAGGGTGCGCTTTCTGCATCAGTGAAATCTGAACCCAGCCCAGCAGAAGCTACCACAGCCAACAGTTGAATTCAGCCTGTATTCACCAACCATGATGATTTTTTAAAAAACTAAATGATGTGACTAACTGGAAGCTTTGAAAGGAAAGGAAAGAATCCAGTCTTGCTTCTTGGGGTAAAACATGCCTGAAATCTGTGGTCCCTGAGGTCAAATGGCAAGGAGATAAAGACATCTGGGGTCACACGAGGGCGTTTCCTCTCTGACACTGCACTGGAAGGTCAGGAACGAGAAATTTCTCTGAAGAAACATTTATGTTAAAATATAAACACGTTGCCTTCATTTTAATCTAAAAGTAAATAGATGCATTAAATGTCAAAGATGTCCATTTTAACTTGAATTTCTCTGTACATAATCTAATATATAGTAAGCACTAATAATCACTCATATAGTACATGACTGTATTCTCAAGACAGCGTGTAGGTGTTAAGTAAATGCCACCGCGAAGCTATTATAAGATGCTTTCTCACATCTTAACATCTCTGAAATGTGGATAAAGTCTAAAATAAATGACATGCCATGACTTAGTAGCATTTTCTTTCTTAGCACTACTTAACATAATGGCACAACTTATTATGGTGTCTTAGATTTGATGAAGTATTTTTGTCAAATGGTGACCCATGAACTGAACTGTTCAACACAGTTTAGAATCAGAACTCTACAGTCCTGAGCACCTCAGGGATGTTTCTGTATTCATCAGTTGCCTTATATGTAATGTAAAAAAATGCTGAACACAGCTAAGAAGGCGTTGTCTCAAGAGCAAAGCATTGTAGGGAGGGAGTTGGGAGAAAGACAAGAGGGTAGTAGTGGTGATCTCAGCCAGGTTCCTGCTGCTTTACTGCCTGCACTCCTCCCTCGGGGTCTAGTCGGTGTCAGTCCCTCCCCACTGTGATGCTGGTCACTGATAGACTGAAACACTTGAACAATGTTCAGAACAGCAGTCATGCTTTTCTAAAATTTATGCCAGGTTTACTGTGGAAGATCTCTTGTACTTTAAAAATGCTCGTATACGTTCACTATAGATTTTGTTTAAGATATATTTATCTGGTACGAGGTCTCACTATGCAGCTCAGATTCATAGTGATCCTCCTGTCTCAGCCTGCCCAGCACTGGGATTGCAGGTGTGCACCACCATGCCCAGTCCTCAGTGGCCAGCACAACCGGGGCCAGGAAAGTATGTGGTACTGGAGCTCAAACCCAGGTGCTTGGCTTACCAGGCAGGCACTTGGACCAATGAGCTGTCTCCCTGGCCCACTACAGATTTTTTTTTTTAAAAAATGTTTAATTAGAGCATTTCTGTCTTCCTACTTATGTTACCCCCAGTGTCTATTCTTTAATTAAGACTTTGGAGGTCTTAAGAGATCAAATTAGTCAAACAGTCAGTGGCATGGAAGATTAAAACCTACAGCATACTGATTTAAAAATATGAACGTGTATGCACACATACAAATGGGTAAATAAGGAAGGGTATAGCAAGAGTGGCTACTTCTGCAGGGAAACTCTGGAGGATGTTCTCACCTGTATTCCTAAACTTTCTCGCAGTTGACATATACTGAACTTGCAATGATTAATAAAGCAACGTGTTTTATTCTGTACGGAAGCAGTGAGCACATATTATACAACACAACTGCCATTGTTAAGAATGCATCTTCAAGAATGCATATGCTTAAGAGCTTTCTCTGAACTCGAAAGAACCATGAGCAGCCACAAAGACCAAATTAGAACTAGCCACACAGGAGGCAGTGGCTGCCCTGCAACTGACAACACGAGCCATTCTGCCCTATCTCTTCACAGGCATGAAGACTGCTCATGTCTCTGCATTGCCAGTGCACGTATACATGTGCCATCTGCCCCGTAGCCAGGCTGCAGATCGGAGCAATTCAGTGAAAGCATACATTTCCTGATGAGATTTTATTCACAATGTGGGAGCTGAGGGTATTTTATTTGATGTTACTTCAATCCCATAAAGCACAAAAATCCCTGCAGAACTACACAGGCCTCTTACTGTAACACATTTGTACCAAACTGAAAATACTGATAAGGGGGAGATAGCTCAGTAGAATAAGTGCTTGCCTGGCAAGTGCAAGGTCCTAAGTTCAATCCTGGTACCACAAAAGAAAGAAAGAAGGAAGCAAGGAAGGAAGGAAGGAAGGAAAGAAAGAAAGAAAGAAAGAAAGAAAGAAAGAAAGAAAGAAAGAAAGAAAGAAAAAAAGAAAAAAGAAACAAAGAAAAAAAGAAAGAAAGAAAGAAAAAAAGAAAGAAAGAAAGAAAGAGATAGTGGTAAGTACCTTGGTGAAAATAAATGATAGATAAAATAGCCTCTTTTGCTTAGCTGTTAACACAGTTTTAAGATGTTGTTCCTCCCTTACCACATATTGGGTAAAAAATTATGTTTCTGCTTTTTACATTATTCATACATAGAAGTATGTTTCTCAAGTTCTTTGTAATCTCAAATCATGCTATTGTCATATACTAAAATATTCCCCTTTCTTTGTTATCTTAGCTTTATAACCTCATTAACTTTACAGGAAAAATAGAAACCCTTAGGGTCTCAACTGGTGTTTGAAGAACTAAGCTCATCATTTGTTCACATAAAGTAATATTACATTATCATTTAGAAAGAAAAAGAAAGCAGTGTTTTATCAATTTTAAGATACTTCTTCTGTGCTGGTCCCGCCCACGGGGTGCACTGAATTGTGATTAAGAATGAACGTGGTAGTGTGTGCCTGTCATACCAGTGCTTGGGAGGCTGAAAACAGGAGGACCACTGAGTCCAATCTGTGTACTGAGACCCTGTAGGCCCTGTACTAAATACATAAAAAGATACCCCTGTCATTGAATAACAACTAAATTATCCTACAGACAAACAGTTGGGTTCATATCTAACTGTGGATGATGTCTAGTTCACCTGTTTTTGCCAACTAAGAGCACAAGAAAACATGCCATAGCCAGCATTTCACCAGCTTTAGGAGCCTGTCCAGCACTAAGCCCCTCCCTGTACACTGCTCAGAAAGCATTTCCTCTATCGAATTCAGAAGGAGAACAAGAGGGACTCAGATGAAGGATGTGTGAGATGGGACAATAGGACCTCTCGAAGCCTGCCTGCTAAGTAAGGAGAACCTCCTCTGTCCAGGTTGGTTTTATCTGTGCCGTAGTTACTCTTCTCTCATTGCTAGGACAAATACCCAACACTCAAAATGAAGGAAGGAAGGAAAGGTTTATTAGCTCACAGTTACTAGAGGTTTCAGTTCATATTCAGCTGGCCTAAGGCTGAGTGGAACAGAGCAGAGAGCATCCAGGTCATGACAGCGGAACAGTAACAATCGGGACAGAGGCAACTGACCAAACGGGGGCAGAGAGCAACAGCCTCCTGTCTGTCTCCCTATATCTCTTTATACTAGATTCAGGTTCTCTGTCTCAGCCTATCTGCCTTAGGCTACACCCATAATCCCAGAAGGACTTAAAACACATAATTCCAGGGATCATGGATCAAGTCTCAAACTCTAGATCAGTACTAAATCACATAATCCCAGAGACTCATGAGTCAAGTCTCAATCTATAGAAGTCCCCACCCCATGACTACATGCTCTGGGAGGACACCTAGACATCAACCATAACACTGTGCAATAGGACGATGAAGACAGGAGAAAAGTTTGTAATGGCCTTGTAGATGTTAGCATTATTGAATATATATGACATAAACACACCAGCCCAGACCTCACTAAAGCTGGTGCTTGAGAGGCAGCTTTAACACTGGGGTAGCTATCACTTGAAGAGGGGCATTAAGGGAAAGGTGGAACACTGTTGACCCTGTCACTAGAACACCACCACCTGAGTGTTCTGGTTTGCAATGTTCTTCTCATTCACTCAAGGTGAAATGGATGCTGTGTCTCACAGCAAGGAACTCTTCTCAGAACAAAGGCATTGGACTTTGCCAACATCATTCATTCTGCTATCAGCAGGTGGAGTTTTCACAGAAAGCAAAAGGCTAGCATTCTGTTCAGAGAGTCTAGGGAAGCTTTTTAAACTGGGACTTGAGAAGAATAGCAAAATATGATGTACACAACTCACAGGAGTTGACAAAGTAACACTATACCAAAGCTGGCCAAATGAAACCCAGATAGACCATTTCTGTCTCCATACACACACAACTCCTGTTATTACCACAGTCCACACCCAGGTAAGACGGTCCACACACACTGAGGAATGGATACCTCCATGGCCAGAGGTAGGAAGATGGCTGGTATCTGAAGACTTTTGCTCTACTTTTTGTGAGCATAGATTCTGCTACCATCATCTTATTTTGTGGCAACAGAGACAAACAAAGGGAATTTTCCTGAGCAGTGTGAGTGACGAGGAAATGAGGCAAATGATTGAGAAAGTGATGAGCCTTCACTGAAGAGCAACAACTATGATTCACGTGTCAGAAGCAACTGCCTTCAGAGGGAAGATTCAGAAACAAGTCTCCCAGCATGACCGCCCAGCTCTAACTACTGGGACTGGTGCACTGGCCACAAGGATTTGGAGGGTGTGAATAGCAAGCATGGAGAGAGATTCTTTTGTGTGGTCCAAGAGGATCGCAGGAGGAGTGATGGAAATACAAGTCAAAGCAAAGATGACTTAGGTGGCTGTGCAGCTTGCATGCTCCGATGCAGAGGTCTGCTACAGGCTGTGCAGTCCCTTCTCCCAGGAAGGCTGGCGAGCCCCTTCATCTGTGCCATTTGCAAATGGAAAAAAGCACAGAAAAGGAGATAGACATGTTAGAGTGAGAAAAACCACTATATGCCTGCAGAGAGTCAGTGGCCTGACTTAATATTGCTCTTCTGTCTCTAATTACTGCAATGTGGCTGTGTGCATGAGGACCTCAGTTGCTAGAATGATTTTTCCATTGTTTAGGCTTTCTTTTCCTTTTTCTTTTTTTACTGTTCCTACATGGGCAGTGAAGAGGTGATAACAGGTAATGGAAACCAGCGTCTACACTGTGAAGAGAAGCCCGGAGTGTCTCAACACTTCAGTGTGAGTGCAGGCGTGGCTGGGGTACGTTTCTTATTGGGATGTCAGTGTAAATAAATAGGCTTCCTCATAGAAATCCCAAACGACATACTCATATCGCCCGAGACCCGAGATAAGGGAAAGGAACTTGCTAGCATTCCAATGGGTAAAAATTCAAGTCGTTCTCTCCTGTAGGAAAATAGATATCCAAATACTTAGATGCTATCTTTAAAAAAAAAATAAGAAGAAAAAATTATTTGGCCTTTAAAAACTACCAAGATACACTTGCTGCGTAGGCCGTTTAGGACCTGAGTACTGAATGTGTTGCTATTGTAATTCTATTCACAGCTTCCTCGGTAATTCACAAGTGACACATTCTGAAACTCGCTGTGGCCCAGAAGGGGACATGTAGGCTTGAAGTTGCGCCGACCTGGGATCACAACTGCAGCTAAAAGAAAAGGGCACATATTGGTCAGATGGAAATTGGGACAGGCTGAGAAGGGCGAGGGCTACTGTGATTGCTAGAAGAAGCACAGCTGTGACCATCACACCCTGCCTCAGCCGGATGACACGGAAGCAGGACAGAAAAATGATAAGAGGGCGCTGGGGGAGGGAGTGGGTGCACAGAGGCGGTGGGAAGGAAAGCAAAGGCATCTAGAGTGCAGAAACCCACAGGTGCGGGCTTGCAGGTGGAAGTTATCTCGGTTCCTAATATAAATATTGTGTGCGGTGGGCAGTAAGTTAAACCTGGTGTTCTGGAAGACTGACGTTTGCTACAAACACATGCAGGGGTTGACCTGCGCCCGACAGATATAGGTCAACCCTCAGCCTGCTGCTCTCCACAGCTGTGGCCAATGGGAAGTAGAGCCGCCCAGCGTGCTGGTTTAAACTGCTGCTAATGGAAATCAGCCTAACCCCATTTCCTGCCTTTGGGGCCCACGCTTGTCTAGTCAGACCCATTTAGGCCCAGGCCGAGCTGCCAGCCTGCTGGAACCGCTGGAAAAGTGTCGGACAGTGACTGCTGTGGGCGCATATTTCCCCATCTCTTTTAGGTGAAAACGGCGTTTCTGAGTCTTTGAAAGAAGGCTTTAATTAATTTGGGGAGGCGGCCACCAGGAATCAATCTCAAGACCTTGCGTTTTCTGCGTCCTCAACCCCTATAATTTTTTTTTTTTTTTTTTTTTTAAGAAGAGTGACTTAAATACAAAATGTAGTTGGAAGAGTTAAAAAAATTAATGTTTATTGAAAGTGTTAATGTTTAATTGTTTGAGCAATCTTACCTATATCTATTAATCTAAACTGATTTGATGATGAAAATATGTAATACAACCATTGTTAAATTTTTCTTGTTTTGAAATTCTGTACTGTATGTACTCTTACTTGTTACTGTTTTTCTTTGTTTCTATTTTTACTCTTTAAAATAAAATTAAATATATATGAAAAAAGAAGAAGGCTTAAAATAGGAGACACCATCGCTAACCTAAATGTCACCCTAAGTTCATAGAGCCGGAATGACTTTACCTATCCTTGCCATCTCAGCATGACCCTGGAGACGCGTAGAAAGAGGGGCATCCGTGCACAGACCTGTGTTTACAAAGAAGACAACAAAGGTCAAAAGGCTGAGCCAGGATTGCTCAGGGAGGAAATGGTAAGGCAGAGAATTCAGGGAGTGGTCTGAGAATCAATGGGGAAATCATGAAATGCAGTCTGAAGAAAGAACATCACCACTGAAGCACACTGATTTAACTGCTTACTGGAAATTCTGGTAAACAGTATACGTGGCTTTATTCTAGGTGCTCAAACTAGCTTTAACAGTCCAGATATTTTCCTGAGCTGATATTTTTTTTAATGCCCAACCTCTTGTCAATGAGTAAGACACTAAGCCCAGCTAAGTGTGGTCAAGTGATCTTGGTTCTTTATTTAGCAGACCCAGTAGGCCAGGGTCTACTGAGTTGATTTAAACAGATAAGCAATAAAATGCTCAATATTCTGCTACACCTTCTGTAGGCTTTCAGGCTATCTTTTTTCCTGCTTTCTAGACCAGTCAGGCTAAGTTTGAACCCCCCAAACCATAGAATATTTGATTCAGATATTTTCCTTTCATTAGCTTAAAGAGGACAAAGGCATCCCCAATCTACTTTTGTACTACTGAAGCATTAAGCATAAATTCTTGGCTGGAAATTATCCATGCTTTGAAATAAAAAAGGTTACTTCATGTTCATTGTGTTTAAATAAAAGTAATCAGACCTGTTACAGAAAATTTGGAGAACACTGCAAAAATCACTTCTAAGCTGGACTTCTGATGACAACTACATGAACTTCTTTTGTGCTTTCGTCTAATTTTTACACACACACACACACACACACACACACATGCACACTTTGCAAGATTATATATGTTTTAATGATTTTTCATGTACTGCCAAGTTGCTCTCAGGAAGGCTACAGTAACCTACAATCCATTTTTTTTAATCCATTACATAGTGTAATTTTTTTGAAGCAGACTTGAGAGTGTTGAAAAATGCCTCAGTGCTCTATTGTTTATATCTTCTTCCTTCTGGAAGTTCCCCATTTCTCCCTTATGGTTTTCCCCAAGTGCAGTGAATACTACATTTAACTCCACTGACAGTATGGCTTCTAGAATTCACTCCATCTCTAAAAAGGGTCCTGATGAACACTGAATGTTAATCTGACCATAGACTGGGTCCTGAGTACCGAGAGTGGTAATCCAATCTCTCTAGCTAATGAAGTATTCAGAACAGCACTCCTCGAACAGGAGATGGGATCCAGACAGGTCTGAAGTTGAGTTTTAAAGCCTGAGAAGTACTCGCATTCATTGTTAGGAAACAGACTCCACTTCTGACGGATGCAAGCACAGTTCCTATTCAACTATATTACAGTAGTCAATGGTTACTGCTTTATCATATGTTTTAATATATATTAGAGCACATTTGATCTCTAATTATTAATTTGCAGAATTCTATTATCAATAACCTCATGTTGTTCTTCCAAGTGAACTTCAGATCCATTTTATTAATGTGAAAAAAAATGTTTTGGGATTTTATTTGAGATTATTCTAATCTTGTAAAAACAATACAGAAGAATTTAACTCTAACATGTTCAGTCTTTTTAGCCAGAAACTAGTTATACACACAGTACACACACAGGAGAGAGAGAGAGACAGAGACAGAGACAGAGACAGAGAGAGAGAGAGAGAGAGAGAGAGAGAGAGAGAGAGAGAGACTGTCTTCATTAGTTTATATCCTAGTACAGAACTTAAGTCAGATATAGGAATGCAAGCTGCTAGGGCCCCTATAGATTGCACAAGGGCATGGCACACAGTGTTGGAGTGCTTTAAGAGGATAGTTAGATTTAATTAGGAAAGTCAGGGGAAGCTTCCCTGCGTACCTGGTAATTGAACTATGAATGATAAAAAGGAGTTAGGCAACTGCACAAGAGCAATATAAGCAATGGAAACCGCAGCTACAAAGAGCCTGACCAGAAATAAGCACAGGAACTATGAAGGACCGAAAAAATGTCAACACATCCCAGATCCTGAGAGAAGCTTTGCTATGCTAAGAGGAATCTGAAAAGCTTGGGAGATGTGGGGATGAAGCTCTGGGGTGCTGACCTTGCTGAACCCATCAATCCATGGCAAAGAGTTGAGCCTCTTTTTTCAAATCCATGTGAAACCACTAAATATATCACTTTGACAACCACATTATATTTACCCACAGTGTCCAGTGCAACACCAAGACCTAGCGACTGCTTTTTCTACATATTTCTTCAATCTGTCTGCTTCATCCATCCCTTTATTCTGTCTTCTTCACCAAAGCTACCTGAGTCCATTATCACCTCCACATGGACTGCAACCTTCATGTACCCACACTTGCCCCACCCCAGTCTAGCCCTACATAATTAGGAGAATGCAGACCTGACATTGATACCATTCGTAGAAAGAGGCAGTATACAAATGAAGGCTATAGTACATAACTCTTTAATGTCCTTGAGATTTGTTTAAAGAGTACTTTAGGTGTGTCCGCCCACTATACAAACACAATGGACATCTGTGAAATGAAGGAAAGGTGAATTTGTTTGACTACAGTAGCCTTTTCACTATCAAGATGTACGTTGAAAACGTCACATTATATAACTTACATATGCACAATAAAATTTTCACTTGGAAATATTTCAAGAGAGCGTGTCCATGTTTTGTTTTTAAATGTATTTGGTAGAGGGTTTCACTACACAGCTTGGACTTGTAGTGATCCTTCTGTTTTCAGCCTCTGCAGCACTGGGATTATGGTACGCATCACCACTCCTGGTCTAGGTGACCTGCTCAGAGTGCCCAGGGATGGGGCCAGCATGACATGCGGTGCTGAGATCGAAACCTGGTCCCTACACTTGCCTAAACAGGTGCTTAGTCTACTAAGCTGTCTCACCAGCCCTTGTTTTATGTTGTTTTGAAAAGAAAGAAAATACTGAAAGAGAATCAGTTTACTTTTGATTGTTTTTGAGAGGAGGAGATACCAAGCAGGCAGATCGTGAATTCAATTTTGAACTGTTTGTAATATCCTTGAGATGTTCTAGAGAAACACCAAGTGGAAAATGAGCGCTAGGTGCAGAAGTTCTGCTTGCCTATCTAGAGTGACTCTCCGCCTTTCTCCCTGTTCAGACTGACCTATGTGAAATGAAGCATAGTCTAGTGAAAAGGGCTTTCACGGTCTCTGGCTTTGCATTAGATCCAGCCAATGGGATGGACAGATGGATTTTCTTTTTCTATTTTAGGGAAGGGTCTACAGCGTGTTCAGATCAGACTTGCAGTGATCCACCTGTTTACAGCCTCCCAAGAGCTGGGATTACTGGCGCACACCACCATGCCTAGTCTCAACTGCCATCTCAGTGTGCCCCAGAGGTGGCGCTGGCAGGGCAGGCCTGGGGATTGAACCCCTGGTCCCTCCACCTGTTTTAGGTGCTTTAATCCCCTGAGCTATCTAGCTGGCCGTAGATGGAATATTGAAGAAAGACAGTGAAGGCTGTGTATGTATTGTGCATCTTCACCAATCCGCATTCTCTCTTCTTGCTCCTCTCCCGCTTCCCCAACTCCTTCTTGTTGAAGCCCCCTATCTTCAAACCCTCCCTTTTGCCTTCCTCTTTTCAGGCCCGCACTCTAATTGCGCCTTCCCCGTATCCCAGCATCGCCACCTTCATCCAGTATACATTTTCACCTCGCTCACTGGGGCCTAATGCATTAATTGTTCCTCCAAGAGACCATACCGTTATCTCTTGTTGTTGCTGTAAACCTTTGCAAATGATCTTTTCACTAAAATCTGCCAGCTTCGTGTGTATCACCTACTTCCTGCATCTATGCCTGACTAATACTCATAAATTAGAAGTGGATGGGTTAGATTTGAATCTGTGAGTCATCAAGAACAGCTGGGAGTTGGAGCCGTGGCAAGTAAGAATATCTTCAGAGTGTAAAGAAGGAATAAGCCCCGGGGAACTCACACGTTCATGCACTCCAGAAGAGGACTATGCTGCAGAGGGACTGCGTGAGTAGAGACGGAAGCATCTGGGGGAAATGAAGCCGCGTGTCAGCACAGCCAACGTGCAGAGAGAAGAAGAAGACGGTAGTGGTCAAGATTTTCACCTGGCGCTGCAGGGCCATATCCCATATTTTTGTATTCCCTGCCAGTTTATAACACTTTTCTAATGCTGAAGTAACCTTTCTATAATTTGCAATGAAGTTTAAGGTGAAGACACACCTTTCTAAAGCTACCTTTCCAACATCATTCATTAAATAATTCATTTCTTTATCACAATCACTTCACTGTACATTATTTTTAAAATTATAAAGAGATATTTAACAGCTTCTTATTTGATTATATTATAGTTGTCAATGGCTAGTGCTTTATTGTGCATTTTAACATCTGTTACAGTAAATCTGACCTATAATTTATTAATTTTTGCCAGGCATGGTGGCGCACGCCTATATTCCCAGCACTCGGGAGGCTGAGGCAGGAGAATCGGTGTGAGTTCGAGACCAGCCTGTGCTACAAAAGTGAGCTCAAGGCCAGCCTGAACTTAATACTGAGACCCTGTCTCAAAAAGACAAAAAAAATTTATTAATTTTCAAACTTCTTCCATCAATAGCCTCCTTTGTTCTTTAAAATGAACATTAGGTCTAGTTTATCAACTTCTAGAACTTCATTATGATTTTATTTGGGATTATTTTAATCTTGCGAATTAATAGGGAAGAATCTATCTATGTATTTTTTAGGGAAGTGTCTATAGGGTGTTCAAGGTCTCGCTACTAGATGGGACTTGGAGTGATCTGCCTGTTTACAGCCTCCCAAGAGATGGGATTACATGCACGCACCACCATGCCCAGCCTCAATTGCTGTCTCAGCGTACCACAGGGGCAGGGCCAGCACGACAGGTCTGGGATTCGAACCCCAGGTCCCTGTGCCTGCTTATAGGTGCTTTAATAGGGAAGAATTTAATTTCATTGTATTTAGTCCTTTTAGCCAGAACTTTGTGTACACATGCACAAATTCATTTACTTTCCAGTCCTTTTTAGCTCAAAGAAGAATATAGTTATTTTCTTAGACATATGTTGTGAAGGTCATTTCATTTCCAAATATTTTACATTCAACACGCTTTCTGATTTTTCTTAGACATACTTTGTTGTTCTTTCTCTGACTTGCTTTCTGCTTTCTGTGAGTAAAAAAAAATAAGAGAAAATGAGTTGGGGAGATAGCTCAGAGGTCTAAGCGCCTACCTGAGCAGCGCAAGGACCCGAGTTAGATCCCTGGCACTGCATGTTGTGTTGGCCCTGTAACCCCAAGCACGCTGTGCCGACCACCAAAACCAGGTGTGGTGGTGCACACCTGTAACCCCAGTGCTGGGGAGGTTGAGACAGGAGGATCACTATGAGTCAGAACTGGAAAGAAAAGAAAGAATGAAAGGAAGAAAGAAAGAAAGAAAGAGAGAGAGAGAAAGAAAGAAAGAAAGAAGGATTAAGGAGAAATATGCATATATAATTCTAACAGCCAACACTCAAATGTGAACATTGTTAATTTTTTGGCATGTCTAATAAGTATTTTTAAATTGTTAAATATGTTTATCACTGTATGTCCCTATACAAATGAAGTGTTGTATTCTGTGTCTTTCTGCACCTGCTGTACCAGTCCAGACTTGTAACCCGCCCATTGATCTTCATTGCTGGATGCTGCTCAGTCACAGCCATGTAACAGTTTATTCAACCGGTCCCCTGGGACCTTGGCTGTCTTTAGCTTCTGCGCTCCAAAGACTGCTGTGATAGGCCTCTCCTACCTCCTCGACTCAACCACCTTCAAAGTTTTATTTTTATGACATAAGAGAGCACTTGGGGATGTAGCTCAGTAGTAAAGCATGTGCATACAATGTGTAAGGTTTGGGGTTAATTCTCATCAGCAAAACTAATAATAATAGTACTACTAATAAACTAAATATATAAGAATGTAAAGTAAATATTTACAAATAAAAATAACAATACAAGGATCACTCACCTAATGGGATAGTGGTAGTTAGTGAGCAATAGAGCCTTTAAACCCAGTGTGATCCTCTCTGGTCCCACCTTATTCCCTCATCATTCCCTTTATTTTATTTCAGTTTTACTACACATATTTACTACATGTATTTACTACACATATTTACATATCACATATTTACTACACATATTTCAGTTTTACTACACTAAACATACAATATATAATTTTGCATATTTAGGACTTGATAATTAGAGTATTTCTGCAGCCATCTCTCTGTCACTGTTTTCCCACATCAGTCATGTTTTTGAGATTTAACCATGTTCTCACAATTATGCCATGTTCATGGCTATACTTAATTACAGATAGACAGTTAATTTATAATCCATTCCATTGTTGATAGACAGCTTTTGCTATTGAAAGTGATGGTATAATCAATACAAACATCTTTGCACCTGAGTCTTAGTACATGTGTAGAAGAAGAATTTTTCTCCATTTCTCCATGACAGAGAGGAGAAAGCGAGAAAGAGAGAGAGAGAGAGAGAGAGAGAGAGAGAGAGAGAGAGAGAGATTTCAGTACAGGGATTGAACTCTATGTTAAATATTAAAGTGAAACAGCTGGGCCAAAAGGCATGTACATTTTCAACCTAACAGGTAACGCCAAATTATCATCTAAAATGGCTATGAAATAATTAGATTCCCTTCAATGGTGTGCAAGAGCGGTTTTGCATCTTCCTTAATTCTTACTTCATGTCTTAAAATATCAGATTGATGAGATTAAAATATGCCACCATGATTTTAATTCATTCACTGACTGATTGCAAACAACAATAAGCATGTTTTCACATGTTTATTTACCATTCATATTTTCAATGTCGTTCCCATTTGAACTAGTTTCCCAGTCTTGTCCTTAGGGCTGATAATCTTAGGTAGTTTGCATATTAACTCTGTGCTATAGATAAAGCCAGTTTATGGCTCGTCTTGGCACTCCCATGGCATCTCTTGATGAACAGAAATCCTTAATTTTAATTTAGTGAACTGTTAATGGCATTTTCCTTTATTCCCTGTGTGTGCTTTGTCTCTCTTCAGAAACCTTTTCCTTCTCTATATGGAACAAGCCTTCTTGTATGTTCCAGCAGTTTTAAAGTATCAAATCTTCCAGAAATCCAAAATTAAGCAATATTTCTTTAAGCTGAACTTTGGCCGCCCAAGTCTTTCTTAATATAGCCATATTGAGTCTTGTGTGCCCTGGAGGCTATGGTAGTGGCTATGGTGGTGGAGGTTGTGGCCCTGGAGGCTGTGGCAGTGGAGGCCATGGAGGGGGCTCCAACTCCTACTGACAAGGACATGGTGGAGGCTATAGGGGTTTCCAAGGGGGTTATAGGGGCCACTTTGGCGAGACTACGTGGGATCTAGTGGAGACCACAGAGGACCTGGTGGGGATTTCCAAGGACCTAATGGGGGAGACTTAAGAGGATTGGGTGGGAGGTACTACAGGGGACCTGGGGGGCGCAGGGGACCCAGTGCGGGAGGCTGCAGGGGACCTGGTGGGGGGATGCCGCAGGGGACCTGGTGGGGGGATGCCGCAGGGGACCTGGTGGAGGCTATAGAGAATCTGGCAGCTTCCACTGAGATGGCGGGGGAGACTCTGGAGGAAGCTACTTTGGACAGGGCAAGGGAAGTGGTGGTTATTAAAACTTAGTTATAGGGGTCGGGGAGATAGCTCCATGGCACAAGTGCCTGCCTGGCAAGTGCAAGGTCATGAGTTCAAACCCTGGTCCCGCAAAAAAAAATATAAATAAATAAAAATAAAAAAATAAAACTTAGTTATATCAGTGCCTATGCACAGACTATTTAAAAAATATAAAGTAAGGCACGCTATGTGTTTTCTCAAAATGTTTACTTACTTCCCCAAAGTAAACCCATTTTCTTTTATCCTGTGGCTCACTGTAGTTTCAGGAAGCCAAGCATACAGATACGTTAGTGATTTTGTTTATGTTACATAAAATGCAATGATTATTATAAAAATACCAGTTTCTATTTTTTTTTGTCAAGGAGTAAGATTTGTTTTTTAAATGAACTCAATATTTTGTTGGCTTTTGTTTAATATCATAGAAAATGAAGTATTACTCTGAACCCCAAAAAATAAAGTATCACACCTTTATGACACCCTTTGGCATGCCACATGACTTAGAGTTCAAGTTCATTTTCCTTTGTGAATCATCAGAGGAATCTACATCACTCCCAACCACCTTCAGGCCGGGCATGGTGGCGCACACCTGTAATCTCAGCACTTGGTAGGTTCAGGCAGGAAGATCAGTGTGAGTTCGAGACCAGCCTGGGCTACAAAAGTGAGTTCAAAGCCAGCCTGAACTGCATAGCAAGACTTTGTCTCAAAAAGACAAAAACAAACAGAAAACACCTTCAGGGCTCCCCTCCTAAAAAGCAAAACAAAACAAAACTATAACAATAGAAGTCTGCTTTGTTGGGATTATGTTACTAAAGTATATTAGCTTGAAAAGTAAAACCTTAATAGTTTCCCATCTCTGTCCTTGCTTGGGTCTCTTAAGTCTGTCAATAATTTTTATGACATAGGTGCACAGGTCTTGTGCCTATTTTGTTATATGTATTCATAAGCACTTGAACACACTCATTATAATATTACAAATAATGTTTGGTTTTCACTATATATTCTGAACATCTCTGTTGACACATACTCTAGAAATTTGTTTTTTAAATCTCAAACACTTTTTTAAATGCACTGACCTTTAAGGTGCAATGTTGCTAAAAAATCTTTATTCTAATTTATAGATGGGATCTACATCTACATGGGTGTAAAACGTCATACAGAAGTGAGGACCCCCTAGCACCTCCCTCCCTGATCCTTATACATTATATATAATTTTTTTATCATCGATGTTTTGGATACTTCACTAAAATTTTCTGAGTAACATCCAGCTGTTTATTTCTATTGGGCAATGCCCATGGTGCTTTCTAGCCATGTATCTATATTTCTGTGAGAGTTCTCTGAAGCCTACGCTTGCTGCAAGGGCTTGTGTTTGCTCCTGCTGGATGCCTCTGGGTACTACTGAGGGAAGGCAGTGCTTTTCAGCTGGAAGCTTTTCCAGACCACCCAGGTAGTGAGATTCAGGCAGCAAAATGCACTGAAGAACTGGCTTGTCCTTATAAACTTTCAGGTATGATCTTTCTTCACCTTTACTGAGGGCCAGATTTGAAGATTTCCTGGTTGTCTGCTGTCAGAGCAGTTTTATTCCTAGCATTCACACTTTAGCACTAACAGGTTGCCTTTTGGACTACTTTCTTTGGGCTGGTTTTAAGCTTTGGAACCTCTTTTTAAAGGCTGGAAAAGCTCAAATTCAGCAACCCCAGACCTATCAGAAGTCCTTGTTAGCCGGGCGTGGTGTCGCACACCTGTAATCCCAGCACTCGGGAGACTGAGGCAGGAGGATCGGTGCGAGTTCGAGACCAGCCTGGGCTACAAAAGTGAGCTCAAGGCCAGCCAGAACTGCATAGTGAGACCCTGTCTCAAAAAGACAAAAAATAAAATAAAATATATAAATAGAAGTCCTTACTGCAAAAGTCAACGTTGGTGCCCTGCTCAGCTAAACAGAGCCTTGCTGTGATTATCTTATTTTGGCCTGGCTTTCAATTCCTTGATCCATTTAGAACGGTAGGTCTATGTCTTATTCATAATTTTAAAATATTTTCAATGACAGAGTTGGTGAAAGTATCAAGTTGGCCAGTGGTTATCCATCCATCATGCTTCAGAGATACACTCCCAAATCATATCGTAGAAATTTTCATTTCTGTGTGTCATGGTTTGGCTTTTTGGTTTTGCAAGGTTAGTAACACAAAACAGGGCACATTTTATAACGAGTCACCCAAAGAATTATATACAGCAGTTCTAGGAAACCCATTCACACACTAAATATCCAACAATCCAGCTGAGCATCTAGCACTCATGACAATGCCTCCCACAAGCCCCACTGGAGGCCTAGAGTCCATGACAAATTCTCCTGTAGGTCTGCCTTATGGTTCTGTCCGAGAAAGTCCCAGAGGTCAGTGATGGAACCTAAAAGTCTATGCCAGTGGGATGAAGGATCTGTGTTAACAGCCAGATGGATCCGAACTCGAGCTGGGAAGCAACATTCAAGGCAAGCACCAAAGTTCCCCTCAAAAGTACCACAGCCACCTTCAGCAACAGGGAGGTCTCGAGCTCCTCCAGTGATAAGGAAGGCTGAGTTCCCATTAGGAAAGCCAGTGCAACAAGCTTCAGGGCACATCTTCGGCTCCAGAGCCAGGAAGCGATACGAAGATGAGGGCCAGAGCTCTTCCAAAGTTCATTGGCAAAGCCAGCATGACCAAGTAATCCAGCAGAACAGCCAAGTGGTTGGAACTAGCAGCTTCCAACAGCTCCAACAGCTGCTCCAAGCAATATCTGGTTATGGTTTATGTCTAGTTGTCCCCCCCCCAAAGCCCCAGGCAGTCATGGGGTGGGGACTTCTAGAGTTTGAGACTTGGCTCATGATCCACTGGGATTTATGTGTTTTAGTACTGGTGGGATTACAGGTCTGAGTCCTTCTGGGATTATGGGCATGGCCTAAGGGTGATAGGCTGAGGCAGAGAGCCTGAATGTAATATAGAGAGAGACAGAGTCCTGCTGCTGCTCTCTACTGCCCTGGTTGTTTGTTTGCCTCTGTCACCATTTTGTTGCTCTCTTGCCACCAGGAACTGCTGCTCTCTGCCATGTGCCACTCAGCCTTTGAGTTGGCCAAGTATGGACTAAAGCCTCAGGAACTGTGAGCTAAATAAACCTTTCCTTCCTTCATTTTGGGTGTGGGGTCTTTGTCTCAGCAACAAATAAAAAGTAACTAAGACAATCCCTCACTGCGTTCTGGGTCTTGAGTGCATCTAATTTATCACTTTAACAACTCTCCAAGTCCTTTGAGACTGTGTTATGGTTTCTGTCTAGTTGTCCCCCCAAAGCCTCATGTAGTCATTGGGCGGGGACTTCTATAGATTGAGACTTGACTCACAAGTCACTGGGATTATGTGTTTTAGTACTGATGGGATTATCAGTCTGAGTAGGGCTGGGACTATGGGTGTGGTCTAGGGCAGATATCCTAAGGCCGAGAGCCTGATAGGAATATAAAGAGAGACAGAAAGACAGACTGAGCTGTAGCTGTTGCCCTGCTGCCATGTTTTGTTGGCTACCTCTGCCACCATTTTGTTGCTGTTCTGCTGCCATGAATTGGATGCTCTCTGCCCTGTTGTACTCAGCCGTGGGCCAGCCGAATATGGACTGAAACCTCCAGTAACTGTGAGCTAATAAACCTTTCCTTCCTTCATCTTGAGTGTCGGGTATTTGTCCCAGCAACGAGTAAAAAGTAACTAAGACAGACTGCCAATCCAGTCGCTCCTTTGCCCTACTGGTCACTGTCTTTCCCCTTCTTATATGTAATCTGGCAGCAGTGATAAATTAATCCCAGACCTATAGGTCATCTCCACCTAGTCCAGATAGGGAGCATCAAGCTACCGACTGCTGTTGATTTCCCGCGGCTCGGCGCTCAGCAGTCCTACCATAGTTCTCTAGCTATTTGCTCAACTACACTTCAGAGCCACTCACTCACGACTTCTTTCTGTGATCCTCCAGCTTTTCCTCACCCTCTCCTTTCCCAGCTGGCTTCCTTCTTTCTTATTTCATTCAGATAATGAAACCCAGTGCTGAAAACCTTCCCTACCCACCCACTCACCATACGCCCACGTTTCCCAGAATTTGGCGTCTGTTCCCAGCTTTTCCTCTTGTGATTTGGCTGAACTGCCTGTTGGTGCACAGCTCCAACCCCCTTCTTGCTCTTCTCTGGGCACTATAAATGAATTTCTGTCATTCAGCGTCTCTTTCTGCTCTGAGAATGGGCATATGCTGTCAGGTTTGGTGTTTGTTTGTTTTAAAAAAAAAGGAGATTCCTGCCTCTAGGAAGATGGTGCTTCTTCCCTCTTCTTCCAGCTTAGTGAAGTGTGAAGCTGTGGACATTACATATGTCATGGCTTGTTTCTAGGTGTCCCCCATTGCCTCTTGTAGTCATGGGGTGCACTTCTAGAATTTGTGATTAACTTGTGATCCACTGGGATTGTGGGTGATCCAAGGCTGGGATTGCGGGTCTGAGTACTGCTGGGATTGTGGGTGTGAGGGCGGCACCCACCTGAGGTGGAGAGCCTGCACATAACAGAAGAGAGACAGCCAGACAGACTCGCTCTCCGTAGCCATCATTGCGGCTGCTCCTCCATTTCACTCTTGCTCTCTGCGGCCACCATGAACTGCTCTCCTGTGTCTTAGAGGCAACTGAGTATGGACTGAAGCCTCCAGCAACTGGGAGCTAAATAAAGCTTTCCTTCCTTAGTTTTGAGTGTTGGGTTTTCGTCCCTGCAGCGAGAGAAGAGTATCTGAACAACATAGAAGAAAAGTGTAAGACCACAGTGACCTGAAGAGAAGCAAGCAGAGCAGCCATGGAGCTCAGTAACAGAGGAAGAGTACAGTGACCAGTACATGACAATGACTCGTTGTGATTGCCGACGTGGTGGATTGAGAGAACCATCTAGCACACTTCCGAGTGTGTCTGAGAGGGTGTTTCTAGAGGCCCGTGCCGTGTGGGGCCGTGCACGGAGGGAGGGAGGCTTGTCCCGCGTGTGGACGACACTGTTCCGGGAAGAAGAAAGCCAAGCCACACGGGCAGGCTCCACCCTGCCGGAGCAGGTACTTCTATCTGTGGCTGTCGTCATCCAAGAACATTAGATTCCAGCTTCTTCAGCTTTTCAGCGTGGACGCGCACTAGCAATTCTCCAGGGAGCTTCCAGGCCTTCAAGTGCAGCCTGGTATACATCCTTCATCCCTCTTGCTCTGAGTCTGTCAGCATCTTGGCCTGAGCAGTTACTGGATTCTGTGGTTCCCCCTGCACAGACAGCCACTATGGGATACTGCAGCCTCTGATGCTATAATCCAATCCAATTGAGTATATACATATATTCTATTGATTCTTTTTCGCTAGAGCAACAGTGGTGAACCTTTTATAACTTTCAGTGATAGCAAAATACTGTAGCACATGTGCCATAGGTTTGCCACCACTGCTGTAGTGGAATCTATTTAAATATTGATCTCCTTTCTTTTCATTCATTTGCCTCTATATTCCAGATGCTGAACGGAGTAGGTAGCGACTAAAAACTCTGACAGGTAAAGACCAACTAAGACTTCGATAAAAAGCCTTCTCTGTATAGCCAAAGAACAGGGTATGGGTCAGGGCAGCAAAATAGAAGACTTTTACACAATAACCACTCCATTCTAGCCAATAGCACAGAACAAAGATGGCGGCCCATTTTGCCAGCAAAGCCCTGGTGAGGAGGCTAGACTCCAACTCCCTCACAGGTTACATGAAGGTTTCCAAAACACTTCAGATAGACACAGTGGTTCTCAACCTGTGGGTTGCAACCCTAGCGGGGGTCGAAAAACCAAACCACAGAGGTCGCCTAGAGCCATTGGAAAATGTTATTTATTTGGAATTGCAGTTTTGAAGTAGCCACCAAAATTATATTTTGGTTTGGGGTCACCGCAACATGAGGAACTGTATTGTGGGGTCACAGCATTAGAAAGGGTGAGTACCATTGAAGGGACCAGGATTTTCATCCCTCTCCTTGGGCCATATTGACACCAACTATTGTCACTGTTGTAACCCCAGTGCTTGGAACATTTTGTGGCATACGATAGCGGTATTTGCATGCTCTTGCTCTAATCACTCAACCCCTCTGTGTCTCAACCTCATTAAATGAGAACGAATATAGTGTTACAGGTTGCTGTGAGAACAAAATCAACCCACACATGGAAAGTCCCAGATCAGTGTCTGACATGTCAGCCATCGTCGTTCTTACTGCTGTTGTCCTTTGCTCCCCCTTGACTTGTACACTTCTTAGAAATAGCTGTGGGCATGGCCCGTGCAGTTGGATTTGCAGTGTTTTCACTCTTCTTATTTTCTACATACTCTGTAATTGCAATTATGTTGCTCCCTTTATACCCAAGAGCTATGTGGAAGATTAATTTTAAACTTCCAAGTGGGTGGGAAATTTTTGTTTAGATGTTTGTTTCTAATTTGTAGTTTTATTATTCTGTGGCCAAAGAATATGTCTGTGTACTTTGAGCTTTAAGAGATGCACTGCTGCTCTTTATAGTCTGGTACCTGATCTATTTTTAAAAACTTTCTTGGATTAAAGTAATTTCTCCCTTTTCCCTCATTGGGAAGACTTTTATGCAAGGGATATATTCTATAAACATACTTCCCAACACACCGAACCAGACAGATAATGAAATAAAAGCTTCAATCATGTTGAGTTAACAATGTTTCATCCTTGTTCAATTGTCAGTAAATGCCAAATGCAAAGCTCCCCAGAGGGAAAGCAGAGGAATCGCGCAGACTCAGCCTTCGGGTATGGTTTGCTGGTTGTTCATCTGGTGCATCTTCTCTGCATCTAGTTTTCTTCTTGCAAAAGGATGCCTTGAATTTCCATTGTACCAGATGTCATTTTCAAAAGGGGCCACAGCATTAATTCTGATCCCACATTCTATCCCAGGATCTTGCCTTCTGAGCAAGAAATGGAAGTCTGTTGCCTTTCCTTTGAACTGGAGTAGGTCTTATGGTCTGCATCCACAAGAACGAGTAGGTTGGAAGTCACATTGTACTGCCTCCATGGTGAGTTGCCAATGGCAATATCACCTCTGTCTGGCTCTCTCTTGTGATGCTTGACCTTGGAAACAAGTTATCACATTGTTAACGAGCTCAGGCACTACTGCTACGTATTCTGGTCTCCAGCCCCAGGTGAAGTTCTAGATACAAATGCCATCACTCAACTGGCATGTGAGTGAATCTTCAGACAATCCTGGCCTCGTGCTGCGGGAAAAGACCAGAGCCAACTGGTTTCTAAAGTGCCTTGTGTGACGCAGAGACTCAGTGAACATAATAAGTAGTTGTTATCACCCATCCACAGTAGGACAGTGTGAAGGACGCAGTGACCACAACTTGTAGGAAAATTCCATGCAGAAGAAAGGTGGTAGAGTGAGAAAAACATCATACTAAGTTCTGAAAAATTTGGATAGGAAACTATATTAACTTATATCTGGTCTTGATCCCTAACCATGACAAGTAGCCTGTCTAGGTCTTAATACACACTGGTTAAACAAAGCATTTGGACACCTTCCACCAGTAATGTCTTCATATAAAATACTTAATATTTAAAGTTTGCTTACTGGGAAATATTCTGTGTGTGTGTGCGTGCGCGCGTGTGTGTGTACGTGCACGTGTGGGTATATGTATTTCTGATAAATTATTATTCTTGGTTTGATAGTTATTGTTATTTCCTAACTCTCAACCTACTAGAAACCATTTTCTAAAGTACTGACAGTAGAGAATAAAATCATTTTTATAAACCCAGTTGTCTTAGCTCCTTTTTTTTTTTTTTTTGTCATTTCTGAGATAAAACAACTGGCACCCAAAGTTAAAGGGGCAGAGGCTTATTTAGTTCACAGTTTGTGGTGGGTTCAGTCCATAACCAGCTGGCACCAAGCCAAGGTGGCAGGCACATGGCAAGGGGTCAACAATTCATAGCAGCAGAAGACAGCAAGAGCGGGAAAGAAGATTCTGTCCCCTCTAGTATATGCAGGCTGTCCATCCTAGGGCAGGTTAGCAAACTCTAGATTCAGCTGCCTCCAAGAAGCCCCCTTCTGTGAAAGCATGAAACTTTGGAGGACACAAACCATAGCACTAGTTGCGGCACAGAATGGGTTAGAGAGCGGCGAGACATTTATGGCGTAGCACAGGACTCCGCAGTCTCACTTCACAATAATATATCAACCACTCCTTGATTCCTTACATATAATTCCTGAATTCTATTGTGTATGGATCCCAATCTACACTGAGTGTTCTGTGTTAGGAGACCCAGCACCACAATATGCTTCCTGAGCTTTTACTGTCTCTATCTAGATCCAGCAGTTTGAGAATGTTCTCTAAGCTAAATCTGCCGTGGGATATGGAAGGCCAGATTCTCATAGTTACAATTCTGTGAAAGCTGCATTGCTAGACTCTTCAATTACTTCACATTTCATTCCAGAAGAGGCTAAAGCAAGTGCATACTGAGAGGTTCCTAAGATACAGTGCTCTATCCTTGCAGTGGGATGACTTGGGACAGCTACAGCAAGTCAGTAGTCACAAGAGTCAGCCAGACGGGCAGTGTGCCAGCAACCCCCGCAGCACTAGCTGTGGTCTGTAACATGCTCACACTACCCTCCCTCAGCGAACAAACTCCCTTAACTTGTCTCCTGTCCTGGAGCTGACTATTCCTTCAGTACCCTGCCTGCAAACAGAACCAAGCTAGCAGGTAATAGTCTAACAAGAACCACGATGCCAAAAAGCAGCTGTTGTTGCTACATCCATTTATGAACATTTTATATAGTTGTCATCATGATGTGATTTATTTAAATATTGTACAAATACAAAGTAGGAAAAAAACAGGTGGTCATGAAATTGATTTTTTTTTTTTTTTTTTTTTTTTTGTGGGACCAGGGTTCGAACTCACGACCTTGCACTTGCCCAACAGGCACTTGTGCCTCGGAGCTATCTCCCCAGCCCCATGAAATTGATTTTAAAATATCGCAGGTATGAGTGACAAAACAAAATACTGTTGGGGAAAAATCTAGAATTCCCTGCTCCGATCACTTCTCATTATGAGTTCTCACTTTCGTTTGAATAAATCAACATTTTCTACCTTAATTACTATGTTATAGGTGCATTTTGTTCAAGCGCATTGCCCTGTGTCCAAGAGAAAGCTCATGCTCCTGTATCAAAAGATGACACATGGTCGGCTTTCCCCTCAGTTATATGCAGGGGTGCAGCGCTTTCCCCTTTGTTGTTCTGACCTCCTCTTCCGCAGACCCACAATCCTGCTCCTGACAGGTACAAGGGCTTGAACTGCGCCTGAAGTCAGTTCCCCTTTGCTTTCTGTGTGAGCTCACCAGGAGCAGCTGGGGCGGCCCTTTCCTGCTGCCCCACTGCACACGGTTCTTGTTCACACCCGGCATCTCCCTGAAGTGCATCTCAGCCCATTTCCCCCAGCCTATCTGCCCTTCCTGCCCACATTTAAAGGAAAGTGTTTTATCCTCCATGCTTCAAACTTTCAGGGAGAAAATTCCATGCTAGTTCCTTGTCCTCGGGATTCCGATGCGATGTGCCCAGATCTGGGCATCCCCTACCTCTTGCCCCACAAAATTCCCTACTGCAGCTGCTCCTGGGTCCTTCCTTCTGTGCTCCAGTGAGTATGTGGTAGACGCTTACCACGTGTCAGGCTGAGCTCCAAGTCCTGGATATGCAGTGCTGAGTGAGATATGCTGTTCTGAGCTGTCAAGAACAGGCATTTCCCCCCAGCGAGCATGGCTCGCCAGTTTTATCCACGAAATGGTAATCTGGCCTGAAAAGTCCTGTAGCACTTTTACCCTAGGGAATAGATTTCATTTGTTTGGTCTATCTATCTATCTATCTATCTACCTACCTATCTATCTCTATGATTTGTGTGTGTGTGTGTGTGTGTGTGTGTGCACGCACGCATTTATGTGTGTTTGCTTTGGCGAAAAATGACTGGACCATGTAATAGTTCAGCTTGATGCAGGGGACAGCAAACTTGCGTATACAGGGGCACAGGAATCTCGTGCTGTTGTAGCCTAAGAGCTTTCCTTCAACGCAACTGTGTTTATAAAAACTGACAGCCATGCTTGTTTGCTGTGGCCTGAAAATTCCCAAAATACTTTATTGGTTCCCCCCACTTGCAACTGAAACCTGCTCAAGTCTTTCCCCCAAGCCCCTTAAAAAAAATCACTATGAAAGCTAACTTCGTAGTCCTCTCTCGCCCGAGTTCTCACTTACCTTCAGTGCTAGACAGTGTGACCTCTTTGCTCACTGCCCACTGAAATTGTCACCAATGATCTCCAGGTTGCTAAGTCTCTGAGACTTCCCTCCTCCTAATTGCTGTATAGCTTTTGATGTAGCCAGCCTCAACCTCCTCCTCCTCCTCCTCCTCCTCCTCCTCTTCTTCCTCCTCTTTCTCCTTCCTCTCCATTGACTCTTCCTTTTCCTCCCCCTCCTCCCCCTCCTCCTCATTTTCCTCTGCCTTCTTCATTCCCCTCCTCCTCCAGGACATAGTCTGGACCCTCAGTGTCTGCACTTCTGCTGGTTTCTTTTATTCCTATAGCACTGGCTATTCCTCAGTCACCATGGGCTTCTTCCCCTATAAAACCTTCACACTCTGAAGTGGTGCAAGGCTCCACCCTGATAGTTACTTCTCTCCTTAGGTACCTCATCTGTTTTGTAGCTTGATGTGACAACTTTAATGTTGAAAACTCCAAAGTTTTTTTTTTTGTTTTGTTTTGTTTTATTTCTGGCAGTACTGGGGGTTGAACCCAGGGCCTATGCACTGAGCTACATCCTCAGTCTTTCTGTTCTCTGGGTTTTTGTTTTAAGTGATGCTATGAATCGAACCCAGGTACTTGTGCGTGAAGGTACCACTGGGCCACATTCTCAGCCCAGGCTA
The DNA here is from genome assembly GCA_004027025.1 of Myocastor coypus. Classification (NCBI taxonomy): domain Eukaryota; kingdom Metazoa; phylum Chordata; class Mammalia; order Rodentia; family Myocastoridae; genus Myocastor; species Myocastor coypus. The sequence continues at coordinate 51,365 of PVJA010006119.1, forward strand.
GTCTAGAACTTGTGATCTTTCTTCTTCATCCCCCAGAGTGCTGGAATTATAGGCATGTGCCACCATGCTTGGCTCCAATCCTCAGCCAAGATCTTTTCCATAGTTCCTCACTCTTATACCCAAAAGTCACTTTACAGTTCAAATTTCCCACGTGTCTGACATACAAAGTGTTGAGTAACTATAATTGAGTAAATAAATGAACTTATCCAAGTAGAAACCCAGATCCTGAAACTAACGTCTCCTCTTTGTTTCCTTTCACATTCCTAAAATGCAGGCATTCTCTTTCTTTATCATCTCCTGACCTTTGCCATGGCTTTCTACGTCTAAGTCCAACTTGGTAGAGCTGCATCTGCTGCTAGAATATTGAAATGCTTCTACATTGGCTTATGCTTCCATAAAGACTTTCTGACCTAAACTCCTTGCATGCTAGCTGTGCCCCTGGGACCCACCTGCCCATCCAGCCTGATGCTGCAGAAAACAAGGGGCCTTGTGCTAATGCCAAGGACAGCCTTCTTTGTGATGGCCCAGAGCTCATGCCAGAGGGGTTGTTGAATGCTGCTTCTCCTGCCTAATGCCACTGTTACCACATGGTTGTAGCTTCCAAAAGTTATTTCCCACCTGGATGACTGCAAAAGTCACCAACTGGTCTCCCTACCTACTGCACTGTTCATCGACATCTGCTACCTGGCGGCTAGTGACTTGTCTGGAAGGTGAGGGGACCGTGTCCCCTCACCTTTAAACATGGCTAAGCCTCAGGAGAAAGGTCCACCTCCCTGGCAAGGGTCTCCACAATCCAGGCCTCCACAATCCAACCTTGTTCGCTGTTTAAATCACACCTTCTCAGAAAATGCGTCTCGAGCCATCTTAAGTAGATCCTTCCTGTTCTTGTTAGAACTTCGCTTGTTTTCTCCATCGGGTTGATTACGACTGGACATTTTAAGTTGATTTTTTGTTTGTCTTGCCTACTAAATTATAACCTTGCTGATGACAGACAACATTTCTGTTCCACACATTGCTAGCCCCTGAGCTCCGTCACAATTAAGGGGATACATCTGTGCTCCTGGATGTCTTCCAGCTTCTTCTCCTGCTGTATTTTTTTCTTAGAATCCATGATTTAGCGGTATATAGCCAACATTTATTGAATGCTGTTCATTTGGTAAGAAGCAACTCTCAGTTTCTTAAGACTTCCACAGCAGCTATGATCCTTTCCTGGACAGCTGTTACGTGCCCTTGTACGCCCTTTCGCTTAGTGAACCCTGGCTTCCCTTTCAGGTATCAGCATTGTCAGGAGGCCAGGAGGCCAGGAGGCCAGGAGGCCAGGAGGCCTTGCCTGCTAGCTGCTCTACGACAGAACTCTTTGCACTGTAATGGGAATGTCTGTTTCTCTTTTACTTATCTTACTAAGTCCCATGTAGGGCAGGACTGTGCCATTCTTTACAGCTCCTTCTGGAGCTCCTTGTTCTGGCACTCAAGAGTTAACAGTAGGACAGTTCAGGCCTAGTGTACACATCCCAAAGTCCTCACAGGGAACCAGAGAGCCCCTATCCACTTGGGAGGGAAGACCCTTCACTGTGAGTGGCTATAGAAAAGAATGTGATTGTCTTAAATTTTTGTTTTGTTTTCCTTTAAGAATAAAACTTCCCTTCGCTGTGTACTCCTATGCTATGCATGTACTCCATCTGCGACTCATTGTTTAGGTGTAAGGGCAGAAACTAGTTAACAAATTGCTGAATCTTTTCTTTTCTTTTTTGGTTTGAGATGCTTTCTTTGAAAGAAATGAGCACAATTCCTGGCCTATAATAAGCAAACACTTACTGACAAGTACCTTGCATTGGGCCAGCCAGATGGCTCAACAGATTAAAGCGCCTGCTTAGGCGGATGCAAGGACTGGGGTTTGATCCCCAGAGGGCCATGCCAGCCTGGGCCCCAGGCTGAGATAGAGAATAAGACTAGGCTGGTGGTACATGCCTATAATCTCAGCTGAAAACAGAAGGATCACTTCAAGTCCAGACTGTGTAGTGAGAATCTATAGACCCTGTACTAAATATTTAAAAAAGTATCTTGCATTTTTTCTTTTTTTCTTTCTTTTGTCTTTTTGAGACAGGGTCTCACTATGCAGTTCAGGCTGGCCTTGAGCTCACTTTTGTAGCCCAGGCTGGTCTCAAACTCACAGTGATCCTCCTGCCTCGGCCTCCCAAGTGCTGGAATTATAGGCATGTGCCACCACACTTGGGCTTTGCATTGTATTCTAGCTCTTGAAAAATAAGGCAAACAATTCAGGGCAATGACAGAAGCCCTGGAAAGTCACAGACCCAAAGGAGTCAATGACCATGGTACAGGTAGTTTTATACAGCAGAAAATCTTCTGCTTCTGTTCCAGTTATTTCCAGTATAAATGTTAAACATGTACCATCAAATCATGCTTTCTTCCCACCGGTAGGGATCAGTGTTTATTCAGGGGATCACTTGCTATTCCCCATCTACCTGTTCTCCTCCTGAACATCCTAACTTGACTCAATAAATTCCCAAATTTACTGACTGCCTAAGACAGAAATACAAAACGTGGAGTGCTAAGAAGATCTAGAATGAAACCACATTTTGTGAGGCCCTAAGAGAACATAACAGGAGTGTGGGATCTTTTCCTTGTAACAGTGCTTGTATATATTCATCATAAATTACTGTAATTTAGTTAAAACAGAACCTCTTTCCTCTACTTGCTAATGGGAGTTTTATGGTTTCGTTCTGTTGGGCACATAAATATGTTATAACACAAACAAGGGGAAGGCATAATGAATCATTTCAGTCTTATTGTGCTTTTGTTTTTACTACAGATCTTTGAGAGGAAAGCGATTCATGTGCTGCATTTTTAAGTTATGCTAATGTGATTAGTCTTTATGGTCCTTACTCTTTATGATGGGTCCAAGATGGTTAAACTGAGGAAAATCCTGGTGAGAGGGGCTTGCTTGATTAGTGCTTGAGACCCAATCAAGAAGCTGTTGACAGAGTTCCCATAGCACATTAGAAAGTGACATATGGCCCAAGAGTTGATCATTGCTCATCTAAGACTATAAAAACTCATAAAATAAATGTAACTTTTATTAATACGCTTTTTTAAATTTTCTTTTATTTTTCACACGAATGCCAGGTACTTGGAATATATTTTGCCAGGATCTGTCCAGGCCACTGTTTTGCCAACAAAAACATAATAATGAAAGAGTAACTTGCCACTAGTGGTAAGTCCCAGATGCCATGCATGGGCTTCCGTGAACAGGGGCGTTAGGAACCCAGGCTTAGTTTACCCAGCCTTGCATTTCGATGCTGCTATGCTGGAGCAAATTAAAACACAGAAGAGGCGTTTTGGTTACTGCACTGGCCAATCAGACCCTTCCTGCTGGGGTCTTGCGGGAGTCCCAGCTCCCAGGGAGACGGCAGAGCAGGAACAAGAATATGGGAGTGCGTGAATTTGGGATAAGGACAGCTCTAAATTTTAAATGAGTGCGACAGATTGAAGTCTCTGTGAGCAATCTCACAAATAAAACTTTGAGAGAGAGACATATCGTATAACACACTTTTCTTTCCTGATTTAAAAAAAACACTTCTTCAAATGTAGAATTCCTTTTCAGAAGAGCTCTTTTGAAGAGTTACACTCCATAGAATCAATGAGACTACTTTCAGTAAACATTCCATTAGTTCGAATGTATCACAATTATGCAAATTCAATGAGCTGGAAAAGTAAGGCTCTTTCGACAAACACCAAGAGGTAAAATTAAAATTAGGGTCTTTGATGAGAAGTATCATCTTATATGAACCCCAACAGCCAGTTTGCTTCCATGGCTTCTTATCAGCTGCATCAATTCAAAATTTTCATGATTATAAAGATACGTTGTTGGAAGTGATAAAAACGGGAGTTTTATACAAGTTAACTCTTAGCCTCAGGATACCGTGCTGCTTACCGGTGATGAGGAGGAACCTCATTTGCTCTGGGACCGTCATTTACGGAGGGCACCTAGCATGTTGCTGGCTCCGTAGTCCTGACATTTGGCATGCTGTGGTTGGTTTTTCATTGAGAAAAGTCTTATTATGGTTAAAAACTAAGAGAAATTCTAACCAAATGTTCCCTGGGCCCCTGCATCTCATCGAGGATGCAGTAGGGTGTGGCAGTGTGAGAACACTGCTCCATTTGGTTCCCTACTATACAAAGAGGATTTTATTTTATCCTTGTGGTTGGCTCAGTCCACCCTGGGTGCATGGCTGGCATGACCTGTGGTGCCGGGAACTGAACCGCGGTCCCTGCACCTGTCTACGCTTGCCTAAGCCGGTGCTTTAGTCTGCTGAGCTATCTCGCCGGCCCACAAAGAGGATCTTAAATCATTTTTTTTATGAAAAAAAGTTTTGAGATGAAATAGTAAGAGAAAACCAATAGTTATTACACTGTGCGTCTTTATGTTCACAGCAGTTGCTTGGAATACAAGACATAAGCCAAAAGATTCTTACAAAAAAAGAAAGAAACATAACAGATTTGCAAGCCTGCTCTGCCTTACATTACCCTGCTGCGCACATAGACGATCGTGTTTTTTCAAGGAATCCCTGTGTTTGGAGCTGGGGCTCCCTTCCCCTCTGCCCCCTTCCTCACCTCCCTCTCATAGCTCATAAAGGGCAACTTGCACCATCTCCTCAATATCAAATCTGTCCCCTCATGGGCTTTGCTGTTGGCTGACCCACAGCCTGCCGGCTGCTATCTGCAGACTGCAGCCCCGCCCTGCCCCACCATTGCCAGAACGTCCAATGGACATCCGACTAGGCCACCCCCTTGCTTTAATGTGGGTACCATCCTTTTAGTTAACTAGCTAAAGCCAAGCCCCTCAGCAAGTGCAGAGGGCCCTGGAGAATCTGACCGCACCGTCCTCCACCCTTGTCTCCTGCTGGCCTCGCCAATGCACACAGACAGAAGTCAGAATAATCTATGCACCTTATTTGTGTGTGTGTGTGTGTGTGTGTGTGTGTGTGTGTGTGTATGTGTAAAAGTTATTCAGCCTTCAAGACTCCATTGAAACACTACTCTTCCTCCAAAGCATCTCTTGTTTCTCCAAAGTACAAAGCCGTTCTTCAACGTCATTCACACTACACAACCGCACAACACCTGTGCCCAAGTTTTTACTGCTCTCATTTGCTATGTGGGTCTCTTGTCTCCAAAAACCCCGCAGACTCCTTGGAGAGTAGGTGTTGATCTCATACAGCCTTTCAGTCACGGGCACCTACAGCCATGCCTCCTGTCTTCCTGGAACACGGGATACCTCAGTGCGTGGTTTTAAACTTTGTGTGATAGCATGTCAGGTGGAACATTTTCCTGATTGCTACAATAGTCAGGCAAACAAAAACCACAGTGACATCCTGTGGACTCAGTGGCAGTCGGTGGACAGCTAATTATCAGCTTCTCTCCCTGTCTTCAGTTTTTCCAGGCCCATCGCCGCCTATATCCTGTGTCATCCTCTGAGTTCATTCATGTTTCAGAATTAAATTTGAAACGCTTCCTCTTCGTGATGTTTTCTTTCTTCCAATTACTTAGCCTGTCCTCTCCAAGGTTATGTAAAACTTTGCTGGTGTGTAAAGCCGCAAATGGAACTAATTTTTTTTTTTTTTTTTTTTTTTTTGGTTTTCAAGACAGATTTTTGGAAATGTGAAAGCCCAGCTCCAAGATTGAGACTTCTTTTCATTTTATCTCTCTTGATATATTTTGTAATCCTTTCCAAGCATAGCTAAGGAATCCGCACACCTTAAGCCCTCTGCTCTCATAGCCCTTGACCCCTGGAGATGTGAATGTGGAGGTGGAATCTCTAGTGTTTTTGTGTAGAAGGGAAACATCTCACATCACTGGGTTGGATCCTTGCTCGTCTCTTGGAATTCAGTAAAAGAGTGTCTCACAATGACACTGTTCCTTTACAAATTCAGTTGTTACTTTTTCTGAGTCACTTGGTTATCTTGTGATTTTTTATTTGCTTCATAATTTTCCTTGAAGAGGACATAATACCACTGTCTTGCTCCTGCTCTCAGCCCCTCTTCTCCTTCTTGAAGGCATGGCATTTCTTATTTCCAATCCTTCCCGGGTTTGGAAGAAAAAAAATTAACTTGGCCATGGCTCACTAAGAATTGTAATTTAATCCTTTGGAATAACAAGCTTTTCATCTGCACTCCCTGCAACGATCCACCGATCTGCCACACAATCACTTCCTTAGAAAAGAACAACGCGACTCAGCAGAAAAGAAACTACGGGCGACGTGGTAGACTGTGAGGCTTTTCCTAAAATTTGTAAATACAGATCAACCTGGGAAGTAAATAGCATCATAATATGAATGATTGCTCCTTTGGAGGAGAGGAACAAGGGCATTTTGGGGCGTGCAAATGCAAATGAATCTTCCCGGGCTGTGCTTTTGATCCGGGCTGTATAAACACAGGCTCATAACTAGGTAGGCTTGTGTTTATATTGGTGGAGTCTTGAGAGCTCTGCTTACAGGCCTAGAACAATGCAGCATTCAAGAAAGAGCAAACACAACCTTAGCTCTTACCTCCGATGGCCCTTCACCTCGGGACTGTTGCTCCAAGTTGTTTGGTGGCCCTATATGTTATGATTTATGAAGCAAGTCGTTGCAAAAATTGTATACACCAAGTCTTACGGAGATATTACGCTATATATATTTTTATGTAAATGAGATTGCTCTGTTATAAAATCTCTTCTTTTGAAGTAACGATAAGGAACCAACCATCTGCGTACTAATTTGTCACTGTACTTTCAGTCATTTTCACCATTAGTCAGTCAAGTGTTCCACGGCCCTTCCATCGAAGAGTTCAGTGGGATTAGGTATGTGTTTTAGGATTCCTTATTATCACATCATTACTACAAATCCCACTATTTAGCACAAACAACCTGCTAAAGGAAACGGGCCAGCACCACTTATAGAGGGTAAGAAATAGATCCAGCGCATAAAGCAAATGTGCAAATGAGCTCCTGGCAATGACAGCGAGGAGATGGAAAAGGTTCGGGGAAAGGTGCGGGGTTATTAGGAGTTCCTGCGTACCAGAGTCCCCCACTCGCACTGTGCAAGCTCTGCAGTGTAAATCCAAGGAGGACTCCCTGGCCAGCTGACACCAAGTAGGGAAGAGTGGTCAGCCTGCCCTTAGCCACCGACAAGCTGTGTAAGACAAAAGGGTGCCTGACTTTCTGATCTGAGTTTTGTTGCCGAAACGTAAGCCTCGACTCCAACCTATCTGGAGTCTAAAGAGCACTAACTGTAGTACCTGAAGATTCCTTCCTGTTCTTCCCTATAAAATACAGAACTAGAAGTGGAATGACCATAAGCATGATTATAAAATTTAACTTCAAAGCTAATTTTAAAAAATAGAGAAAGCTTTTCTCTTTGCCTTTTGTAGAATCAGCCAAAGTTTTAAGCAAAACTTAAAAGAAAAATTGAGTTATTTCTTTAGCTTTCATTTAGTAATTTTGGAAATGTGAAGTAAAGCTGCAATTCACCTCAATATAATTTATTTCATGCTCATTGAGAAGCAATAAATTAAAATTATATTTGGTGATCAATAAAATATGAATAATGAAATTCTTAACTTCTGTGAAAGTCACATTTTCTTTATAGGTAGTGTAATACAGTTTTGACATATTAAAAAAAGATAAAGGATAAACAATCTATTACCATGGAGTTGGATTTACACAAAGGGTAAATGTTTGATTTTTATATATCCTTAGAATTTCTGGTTATAATAATCCTGAATTAAGGCTGAAGACACATTGTTTAATAAGCCTACATCTTCTACAACACGTGCAGGTTCACTCCACCTTTGTTTTGTTTCAGTTCACTTCTGGGCATATAAATATAACTGAGGAAAAAAAGAAAAACTTTTTTCCGTCCAAGTATTTCTTGTAAGTGTTCTTGGTAGGGAACAAGTACATTTTGTAGAACATGTCTTCAGGAGAACAAACTAATGATTAAAAGGATATAGGGTCTGAGAATTCTTACATCTTTTGGTGGATTTTGAAAGTAAACATACATAGAAAAGAAATGTGGCAAGCTTTTTCATGTATTTCATTACTTGTGACTTTAGAAAAAAAGTTTGTCTACAAACCTAACTCAGGCTTAAAAAAAAAAAAATGCATAACTGCCAATCTTTTCCTACAAGGACTTGTGCCATTTGCTAGTTTACTACTAGCAGAGCAAAGACTTTTCAGGTGAGTCAGAAAAGTGCAGCGTAAATGCTGTAGCTTTTTATTGCATGTATCGAAGTTTATTTCTTGGATGTTTGACCTGGTGGGAAATTGACGGGGCTACTTAGAAGAGCTCTAAAGCGCGTTCTCACACCTGCACTGGATGAAACAGAGAGAAGCCCCCTTGTTCAGCAGTTACTACATGCAAATCAGGAGATCAAAGGAGCAGACAGCTGGCGTGCAAAGGCTGTCTTACAGTCCTTGAGGAGCGCGAGCGCGAAGGCGCTCTGAGAACCCGCAGGCTGGCAAAAGTGCACCGCGCATCTTGGGGAACCTCAGCTCCAGTGGGGGAGAGGATGGTCTCTGGAGGAACAGATAAACGTTATGGCCCAAGTCCAAGCCCACTGGCACTGAGATCTGGGCATTGAGCGAAGTGGGAAGAGCCATTAACAAATTCATTAATTAATGTACTCTTTGCATTCCAACAATCTAGTGAAAACATATGGTTAATCTGTGCTCTTTTGTTTCATTCTTTATTGGTAGGAAAAGTATTGTGCTTGAGTTTCATAGAGACGTGCCAGGGCAATACTTCTTACATTTGCAGGCGCACCTTCAGTTGGTATTTATATGAAATGGCAAGGGCTTTTGGAAACTCGGCTTTCATGTAAGCAAAGAAGTGATTATTGATCACAAAGCTTCTGTCAGCAGGACTTTGGGGGAAGTATTAGTCCTTTAAAACAACTCTGGGCCACTCACAGCATTAACTTGTTCATCTGGGCCCTAGGAATACCTTCCCTGTCCGCCTCACAATTGTGAACCCCAAATTAGGTCTTGATAGATGAGAGAACTTTGTAAGGTGTAAGACACCATATAAATGCAAGCATCATTTTGGTGAATGAATTTGCCAGTAGCTATTCTTAATTATAGATATCACAAGAAGTCCCAGGTTCCCAAAGTCCAGGTTGGATGCAGTTGTAATTATTTGACCCCTCTTGTATTTTGCTTAATAATAAAATGCATCTCTTACTTAGGCAAGAAAGCTGAGTTTGCATATATCTTTGCTTTTTCTGTTTGTAGAAGTCACTGAACCCAGCCCAGTTTGCAACAGGAAGGCCCTAACATTGACTAAAATGGGCTGTATTGACACTTATGTCCTAAATCTAATCATCAAAGACAAGACAAGACAAAACAAGCAAAACCAATATCCTACCCTTACACTCTCAGAGGTCTGAGCTGCCTTAACTCTTGTTCCATTGACCAAAAATTATTATTTTTGGCAAGAATCCTGCAGACAATTCCCTTCTTTATAAGCTTTATGACAACACATTCATAATATGTGAGGAATCACCATCAGAAATATCAGGACTTGATTTGCTTGCAGGGAATGATTTACTGTTATGGGTTTTACTTCTATTCTATTTATTTTTTGTTGTTCTAGAGGAAGTCACACTTGTACATTTAGGTCTGCAATTCTTAAGAACCTTGTGCCATGCAAATAATCCTGAGGCTTGGAGGTGGGTGAGTCCTCGAATTAAACTTCCTGGCTTCAACTTTTATAGGCTTACTACTTAGTCATTAATTATTTTTCCTTTTTTGTTTTCCTTTTTCAATTCATCTTTCCCTTTGAAGGCAGAGGGGCCTAGCAACTGACTATAGGTTTTGCAAAGAACTGGTGGCATTTTATTACAGCAAGCCTGAGTAATATCAACAGGACACCATGCTATCTTTCTGTCTCTGGAAGTGGCCTCCAAATTGGAAATTCTAGGAGTTCCATACTGTGTTCAAGTACGTGGACCTCCTCTCTTTGTAGACTTAAGGAAGAAAGCATGGGAGAGGTCCATTCTGGGACCTGCTTGTCCACTGGCAAATAAGCAGGCAAGGCTCTTCGTGCCTCTCTTGGCCTTGAACACCCATGGCTTCTGGAGAAACACCTCCAAAGATGGCTCCCATTTGTTCCAGGGAAAAGACTAATAAACACAATCACAAAACTTGAGACCCACTCCTGACACTGATTCTAAAAACACTGCCTATGTCCTTTATCAACTTGATCTTTCATTTATATTTCCACAACTAACAATTATTTGACAACAGCAAAAGGCACAAATAAAATAACGCATTTGCACAACAGCATTGAAGTCAACCTTTTTGTAAGCACCTATTCACTCTGTGGAAAGAAAAGGAGTTATTTCTGCTGTGAAAAAATTATGTGTTTAAGGACGATAATTTCTAGAAACGATCACTGGAATGATTGCAGACATTAAAACCGTAATGCTAATTATCAGTTGTTAATAATGTGTCTTAGTTACTTTTTATTCACTGCTGAGACAAATACCCTACACTCAAAATGAAGGCAGGAAAGGTTTATTTACCTCACAGTTCGTGGAGGTTTCAGTCCATATTCGGCTGGCCCAAGGCTGAGTGGAACAAGGCACAGAGCATCCAGTTCATGGTGGTGGAACAGCAACAAAATCGTGGCAGAGGTAGCCAACCAAACAGCGCAACAGAAAGCAACAGCAACAGCTCTAGTCTGTCTCTCTGTCTCTCTTTATATTCCTATCAGGCTCTCGGCCTTAGGATATCCACCCTAGACCACACTCATAGTCCCAGCCCTACTCAGACTGATAATCCCATCAGTACTAAAACACATAATCCCAGGGATCATGGATCAAGTCTCAGTCTATAGAAGTCCCCACCCAATGACTACATGAGGCTTTGGAGGGACAACTAGACATAACACAATGAAATATTAAAACCAAGACTTTATCAAGTAGCTGGCTAATAGCTAATCTAAGCTCTGTCCTCTACTAATGGCCTAGAACAAGCTTCAGCTTCCTCATCTGCAAAGTGGGAATTGGCCTCTGACCTAATGCCTGAAAAGCACTATAATCCTTCTGAGTTTCAGAAGGTAAATGACTTCCTGAGAGTCTTTGTTGTTTGTCTATTGTGGTTTATTTTTGTTTTGTTTTGTTTTTCATACCAGGGATCAAATTGGGGACCTTGTGCTTGCCACACAGGTGCTTAGGCCACTGAGCTATCTCCCTGGCCTTACTTGAGAGTCTTTCGAGGATGCATTTATTCTTTGGAGCCCTCAGCAGAACCATTCTGTACCATAGCCATGCTTTATTGATGTCACCTTGGTGGCCCCAAAGCGTTAATGCACACCCCACATACCGCCTCTGCGTGAGACAACTCATCCATCAGATAGCACTTGGGACAATCCATTTGCTTGACAGAAGTGGGCATTTCACTTCCAGCTTTCTTGCTTCCTCTTGGCTCATGGAAGAATAAGGGCCAAACCTCAACAGCATCTGCACACCCCTCTGCATCCCGGGACGGTGGCTTCTTTTGGGCTTTGTTTTCATGTGATGGGAGTTGTTAACTGCTGGGACAATGCTCCCCCTGCCGCTGTTGTAGTCTCTAATCCTTATAAGAACAGTACGGAACAGAACAGTGGTGTTGGAATGACTTCGTAGAGTCTTGGCTTTAATATTTCATTATTAACAACAGCTTTAGGGTATGAGAATCTAACATCTTTCTTTTTCTCCTTCTATCTAGACTCAGAGAATTTAAAGAAGGCCAGTAACTTATGGTCTGGAGGTCTTTCTCCCTCCCTCCCTCCCTCCCTCCATCGTACCCTCCTTCCCGTCCCTCCCTCCCTCCCTCTTTCTCCCTGGTCTCCCTGGGGTTGAACTCATGATCCTTTGCACATTCTAGGCTTCTAAGCAAAGTCTCTAACACAAAGTACAGCCTCAGGTCTGGCTTCCTTTGTGCTTAGTTGTCTTTTCAAGTAGCATATTGATCAAATATTCTTAGTCTTTCTCTTATCATTAAGCTGTTTTGTTTAGCTGCCTTTCCTCCCAGTCCATATAAAGAACTTTAATCTTAAATAAATCCTGTCTTCCCTTGCATTTGCATATGCTGCTTTCTTTCCTCTCTTTTGCCCTCCCCTAGTTATGCTTGTGAAATACGGGTTCATGTTTACTCTCCTGACTTCTTCATTCATTTACCCTGTAACCTTCTCTGAATGTGGTCACTAGGTCTTCCAAGATGTTTTTTTTTAACATTTCATTTTATTAAGTGTATTGGTGCAATTGAGTTATACACAATGATCACATTCATCATAGGGAATTTGTTCCTATACATGATATATGTATCCTGTTTCCTCCTCTTTCTTTCTTTCTTTTTTTTTGGATTCCCCTCCCCTCCTATTCCCCTACAAAGCTTTATTTCCATTTCATCCTTCTTTTAGCATTTTTTCCTTTCCTTTCCCGCATCCCTCCCTATTTCTCCTTTCTTTATTACTATTTCACTATATCTGTTATACACTTTGGTTCTTATCTACTCTTCTGGTTCGTCACACCAAAGAAACAATTCAATATTTAGACAAGTGTGTCCAATTTATTTCATTTAAGAGTATGGTCTCAAGGTGCATCCATTTACCCAGCAATGTCTCAAGTTGATACTCCTTTATGGCTGAGTAGCAGTACTCCATTGTGTAAAAATATCTTTTTTATCCATTCATTGGTTGATGGGCATTTGCGTTGTTTCTAAGATGTAGCTGTTACAACTGTGCCACTATAAACATGGATGTGTATGTATGTATGTATGTATGTATGTATGTATCACTGTGCTATGATGTTTTTAATTCTCCTGAAAAGAACAGGTGATACCCAACAGGGGGATAACTAGGTCATATAGGAGCTCTAATCTGAGTTTTTTGAGGAATCTCCACACTGATTTCCATAGTGGTTGCACCAGTCTGTACTTCCACCAACAATGCAGAAACCAAGTTCTTAAGACCATAATAATTGAAATGTATAGAGAAAATAATTGGCTGAAGTATAAAAGATTAGAACTTTTAGTTGCTCATGTTATCTGTCATGGTTCAGGTCTCAAACGTCCCCCAAAGGCTCCTGAGCTAAAGGCTGAGTCCCCAGCTGATAGCATTATTGAGAGCTGGTGGAAACTTCAGGAAGTGGGGCACAGTTGGAGAATATCGATCATCTGAGAGGGGTGTCCTCATGTTCCACCTCTGTGCTCCCACCCAGCTGCCATGGAGGGAAACACTCTCCTCAGGCACAGCCTTCTGCCACACAGTACCGCCTCATTACAAGCCTGAAGCAACAGAGCCCTGTGGCCATGGATGGAAACCTTCGACACTGTGAGCCAAAATAAATCTTTTCTCCTTTCAGTTGGTTTTCTCAGGCATTTTGCCGCAGCAATAGAAAGCTGACTAATATACTTGTCAGCTGATGGATCAATCCAGAAATCTAAAAGACATATATTTCCTCCCTTCACATCTTAGAGCAAATCCGAATTTGTCAACAATTTCTGCCTATTCAGTTTCTATCAACTCTTGAATATGTCCAGCCCCGCCCCCCCAACACACAATTCTGATTTTGTTGTTCTGATGCTTAGTCCATTCTGTGGTTTGTTCCCAGTGACCTTGTGACAAAGCCTGAACACTGACAATAACTCATAAGACCTTCTCTGAGCTGGCCTCTGCCTCCTCGCCCTCACTTTTCCACCTTCTCTTCCATGAGACAGATTTTCTTTGAAACTCCAAGTCTTGCTGGCTGCGCCCCCAACACTGCAACTATGACACTTTCACTGGGGCTCACTTGCCGTAACTCTCCACTGTTTTGGAATCATGTGTTCTGGGGGTTTCCCCGTGAATGAGCATGTCTGATTTTTATTGAGTACTTTGTATGTGTTAGAAAGTTTTAAGTTCAGGATCTCGTGTTAATCATCACAAGAACTAGGAGACAGACTGTGTTATTCCGTCCACTGTATACATAATGAAACTGAAGCACTGTGAAATACAGCTGGAGCCTAGGCAGTCTGCCTCCAACTACGCCACATCCATAACTAACTCTGCTTTACTGAAATAGTGGGATACTGCATAGAGCCTGAATCATGGGTCTTCACAGTTTATCAGAGTCTAGCAAGTGACAGCCACCACAGCATTGGAATGTAGAGTTATGAAACCATTAGTACAAGCCAATACCTAGGGTGGCATACAGGTACTCCATAACTGCACCTTGACCCACCTCTCCAGGGTCCTCTCCCAGTGTGTCTGCCCTTGCTGTCCTGCCCTCTGTGTGTTCATTAACTCAGTATTCATTCCTTCACTGACTGCCTACTGAAAGCCAAAGAGAGAAGTCCTAGAGGACTAAGGGAATGAAAAAAAGCAGCATCAAATTGAATTCTCCTTTCCTGGATGCATGCATCTGCGGGCCGGGTCCTTCGCCTCCCAGGGCCCCTCTGAAGCCCACCGGTGCCCTCTCGGCAGTTCTTACGGACCATGGACAAGGTACTAAGTGCTGATGTGCTGACCGCCTTCATCATATGGTCAGACTCTCTTACCCTCTGCGCACGCCGCTCTCAGCACAGTGGGTTCCTGGTACAGAGGGGGGTGGCAGATAAAGAGCTGGGAAATGGACAAACCAAATAATGATCATTGTCATTAAAACACTCCTTTTGGATTCATTGTGTAGCTGTGGGACTCCATACGTTTACGTTCCTCATTGTTTACAGAATAGGCATATTTTTCCTTGTCATATGAATATAGGAGAGATTGGGGCTATCCAGCATGATTGTATTATTTTTATTGAGTTGTGGATATATAAATTATGTAAAAATGCTATGTAAACTCCCACAAACACACTCACATGCTTTTGCCCACTTGGTGACAATAACAAGGAAATTAAGAGGGCCCAGCGTCAGGTCCTCAGGTATGTTCCTGTGGGCCTGGCTACTCCAAAGGATGCTGTGCGACCGACGCAGTGTCAGTATATTTTCCGAAACACAAGATGATCTTTTTTTTTTTTTTTGTCTTTTTGAGACAGGGTCTAGTTATGCAGTTCAAGTGGACCTTGAGCTTTGTAGCCCAGGTTGGTCTCGAACTTGCACCGATTCGCCTGCCTCAGCCTCCCGAATGCTGGGATTACAGATGATCTTAATGATTTTTTTGTCAAGGAAAAAGGACTTCTTCCATTACCCGGAACAAGCTCGCGCACGGAGGGCTATTAACATGCTCTGTACGTGTGTGGCGGCAAAATGACAAACTTGCAGCACTTAACAAAGCACTTTTAGGAGAGATTTGAAACAGGGAGAGTCTTGCTCAAAACTGCAATGAAAAGGGAAGTTAAGCTTCTGCTCCCTGCTCCGCTCCTACCCAAGGGGCAGCCCTGACCCACTCAAGGATCAAGGCTCCTGCGCTGCTCGGTGGAGCGGTGCCGTCCTGTGCCTGTGAGAATGGGCAACCCAAGCCGCCACTTTCTCTTCAAGAGGGGTCTGTCACCTGCCTAGCTCAGGGGCAGTAAACTATTGGCCCAGAGTGAGGTAGCAACTATTTGTGGCTCTGGGTCTCATAGTCTGTGTCGCAACGACTTTCCTCTGTCACCATGGTATGAAAGCAACCCCATGAAACTTAAACACATGGCCATGGCTGTCTCCTAATGAAGGCGGGCGCGTCCATTTTCCAATAACATTGACTTAGAGGAAACAAACGGTAAGCCAGCCTTTGGGGAGGGGGCGCTAGTCATGGTCTCCAGACTTCAAGGGCGCCAGAGGCTCTGTTGGCTCCTCTACTGGGGCATTGCTCCCGTGGCTGTGTGAGAGCTCACAGCTGGGGAAAGAGTGGGAGGAAAAGCTCACGCTTGAAAGACTCCTTGGCTGGCTGCGATTACTATATTTGACTTATCTTTTTACTCGGAGACTTTTAGCTCCGCAGCATAATGCCCCTATTATATTTAGCAATTAGAGTGCCGTCACAAAGTAAGATGTAAAGCCATTATTCCTCGCAGAGAAAAGGCTTGCGGTATGAAGTGAGGCATGCAGGGAGTGTGGGTGATAATTCGCTCCAATAATCATTCCTATTTCAGGTCAAAGGCAAGTATTTCTGGAGATGGTTCACACGGCCAGATCTTTAAGATGTGTGTGCCATAATTAACCTTTTTGTCGACTCTGGTAGAAATATCCGTATTTTTTTCCTCCTCTAGAAATATGAACTTTAATGTTGGCCTATGTAGATGATTTGAATGAAAGAGTGATAGTTATAAGAAAATAAAGCCTTCAGACCTTGAGTTTAGGGCTGAATCGAGTGTCTTCCTGCCATCTTTATTACATGGTTAGATTGAAGACTTGGAAGCCTCTGGGTCTTTCCATTGTTTCTTGCACTGGGGATTAGATGGCAACCACTGCTTGCATCATGTTAGGATGATGGCTATTACACAAGTTCTTCTCCAGATCAAGAATATTAGTATTGCACTTAGAAACACAAATCTTCCAACAGCACTCCAAACCCACTGACCAAAAACTGCTGTTGATGAAGCCAGAACTCTGTTTCAAGAAGATGTCCAAGGGATTCTGACGCCTCATAAGGTTTGAGAAGCCCTGATATAGGTTATAGACGCTAAAGACATCAGTTAAAGGCAAGATTAATAGAATGACCGGGATGACCTCAGAGTCAGAACCTGCAGACGATGCACATTCTTTTACAAGAAGAAAAAAACCTAAGGAAGGAAAATAGAAAGGAAGGAGGGGAAGAAAACTCTGATGACTAGGAGCAACTAGAATATCCTAGGGGTTCTATTTGCCCCTGTGGCGAAGCTCACAGCAACGTTGAAGGTGTATTTTCAAACAACCTTCTGAGATGCAGGTAGGAGAATTCTGCTGGGGAACATGAACGCTGATGAGAGGGTGACACCCTCCCCAACTGCAAGGAGCTCATCATCTTGGAATGAAAAAGAAAGGGCACCCTGAAAATTTATAATAAAGTTAGCTGAAAGAAGCTGGGCAGGAGGGTATTTGTAGAGTGTTTGTGATCCCTTCCTCATTCTTATGATGAAACTCTAGTCCTTGATGTGAAGGTGTTTGGAGATAGGGCTTAGGAAGGTGACTAGATCATGAGGGTGAGGCCTCCATCAATGCAATTAGTGGCTTTATTCAAGAGATGCTTCCCTACAGCTCCCTTGCCTGTTTGCCGTAGAGAACTCAGAAGATTGTCTTTGATGAAACCGGGCCCTTTAGTGGTCATTAAAGCTTCTGCTGTCCTATTTGGAGGCTTCCAAGCCTTCAAAACTGTGAGAAATACATTTCTTTTTTTTTTTTTTTTTTTTTTATAAGCCTTGTTATGTCAGCATTTACTTATAGCAGCCTGTGTGGACCAAAGCAGTCAGGAATAAGATACTCTACTAACACAACCTGCTCACTTTTCCAGGCTTGCAGCATGGTAATAACCTTGGAACCTCATCATGAAATCATCTTCAGGTCCATAAGGAGACTGTCAAATGTGAGCCCATGCTATTAAAACTAGTGTAAAATCAAACATCATTGCCGGCTTGGAGTTTGGATAAGTTTAGAAGTCACTTTCTCAAAGAATTTCAAATGTTTTCAAGAATGACTTCATTCGTGTAGTGAAATGAAATGCGTGTTTATTATTCTTTTAAAATTCAAGCAATACCAAGTTATAAATAAGGAAATAAGTAATTTCCCACAGGAAAGATTACCAACATTTGGTGGACAGAATATATAAATAAAAATGAAAGGATAGCTAATTAGAAATGGTTTTAGAAAGAGGAATCATATGGTATGTGCTATTTTTTTTTTAAACTTTATTTTGGGATATTTTTAGATTTACAAAAATGTTGCTAAGACAATGTGAGTGTCTTTGAGTACCATCACTGAGCTGCCTTTGTATAAAAATATGTATACAATAAAAATATAACATTACACACATTGACACACACTCCAGGGAGCTGGCTCGCAGGATTGGAAAGGCTGCAGAGTCCCAGAGCCTACATCTGGCAAACTTCACATGCAGGGAGGCTGATAGCTAACGAAGGCCAGAAGAACCTCAGCTCGGAGCAGAGGGGCCAAAGCAGCATCCCTCCCTTGACCTTTGTTACACCGGCGCCTTCGGTTAAGCGCGAGAGGCCTCCCCACATGACGGAGGACGCTGCCTCCCTCAGTGCGCTTATTCCAATGCCAAGAATTGTCCTTGGAGACACAACCAGGGCCTGGTTTGATCAAATATCTGGGCATCCCATGGCCCAGTCATGCTGCTACATGAATCTCCACAAACATACATGCTACTTTTAGACTATTAGCTTAATACGGTGGCCAACTTTCCAAGTCATTTTGTAAGTGGTATCCTCAGCTGAGAACACTCACAGCAGCCAACCAGCCTCCTGGAAGCACCCATCCTTCCACCCCTATAGGTCCAGTTGGATAGCAAGGTGCTTTTTATGAGTCAACTGTGCTTGAATCCAACTTTTTTAAAGAAAACTGTAGCAACTTAGTCATGGGTTATGAAAGCTGATAAAGTACAAAAGCAATCTATACAAAATTCTTTCCTTTTGGTTTCCATAAACACTGGGAGTGTGTTACAAAGACAGTATAAGTGTAGAGTAATTAAAGATGTGCTTTTGAGTTAGGCATAAGCATGACCATGACAAAACTGTGGGAGGTGGGGGAGGGGATCCTGAACTGGGATTCCTTTCCAGTGTCTTTCAGTTCTTGTTTCATTTTTTCAAAAATCGAAACTGGGTATCCCAGAGAGGGCAGTATTGGGGTAGTTCATGCAAAAATGGTGGCCAGGGGAATTCCAATCTGGTGGCCGCATTAGAGGAGCAGATATTGGCCTTGAAAATCTGGACAATGACAAATGAATGTCACATAGACATGCATTTTAATATGCAGCTGGGAAAGACGAGAAAGTCCTAAAGATGGCAATTGCTGATGGCCATACAACTATGTTAGCATCACTGTGTCACAGAACCAAAGGCTCGACATGGTCAGTACTGCTCGGTAAGTGTTATCACATTAGTGACACAAAGTTACTGCATATATTTCTACTTCACTGTTTAAACCAGTATTTTTAATTAATACAAGTGGCTGCATTAGATAAGAAGTTTTACTCTGTATTAAGCTTATTTTTATTTTAGTTTGATGGAAGAAAAGGATTCCAACACGAAGCCAAATAATTTCAAATAAATGATTCTCTTTTTGAGTTTGCACTACATTTACGAGAAGAGATAGGAAACTCTTGAAGAGCGTAGATCAGGGATTCTCAGTCCAAGGCAGTGCCAGTTCCCACAAGCACATTTCACAATGTCTGGGATGATTTTTAGACCATCACAGGCACAGGAGCCTCCTGTTCTCCAGAGAGGCCCAGCAGCTTACCCAGCACAGCACAGATCCAACACCAGCAACTGCCGAGGCCGAAAGCTGTGCACTTCCCCAGGGACAAACCCTGCGGAAGAGACAACGTAGCTTTCTTCCCCAATAAAACTTAACCTGGAACACAATTTTTTTTTTTTTTTTAGGATAAATGTGTACACGTACTAGGAAGATCAGCATTATTTCACATGACATTTACTTTTTTTTTTTTTTAGCTCCACTTGTTTCTCTTTCTAGTATATGTGCTACTGAAGTGAGCACTCCACATATTTTTAAAATTATATTTCTAGCAGGAAGAAGTCCCAGACTCAATAGCTACCACCGCATATACAAAATGGTATTTCAGTTTTACTTAGTATCTACCAACTCCCTTAGAAAATTTGAGATAGATCGTGTTTTGCCTGCTTCTGCCTCTTTCCTCCTTCCAATCCCAGTTTTTGGATAGTTACCTGATACTCTGCAGGGCCCAGGTGTTTAACACTGACATCCTATTCTGAATGCGGAGAGTAGAATTCAGTGACTGTTCTTGATTCCGTCCTGAATGATTTCATCCCCACTGTGAGGTCTTTTCATATCCTTGCTGCTCCACTCCTGCACGCTGATGTATGTGTTCGTTGCTGTCTCAGTTACTCTTGTTGCTGGGACAAACTCTTGGTACCCAAAACGAAGGAAGCAAAGGTCTGTTTAGTTCAGAGTTGCTGGAGGTTCTGGTCCTTACTTGGCTGGCTGCAAGGCAGAGTGGCAGAGGGTAGAAGTCCATGGTGGTGACAAAGAGCAGAGAGCAAAAGGAGGAGTAGCAGCAACAACGGCCCCAGAGAGCAAGTCTCTCTCCCCTAAATTGCATTCAGGCTATGGGTTCCAGGCTTGAGGCAGTACTCACACCCATAATCCCAGTGGATTGTGAGTTAATCGCAAACTCTAGAAGTCCGTCCCATGACTGCTTATGGTATTTTCCTTTTGTTTTGTCATGTATTTACATGTCCCTAATCGTCCTTGCATTTGGTTGTAGTCTTGTTTCTTTTTCTTTTTCTTTTTTTTTTTTTTTTTTTTGCCTTTTGGAGACAGGGTCTTGCTATGCAGTTCAGGCTGGCCTTCAGCTCACTTTTGTAGCCCAGGCTGGTCTCGAACCCGCACTGATCCTCCTGCCTCAGTCTCCTGAGTGCTGGGATTTGTAGTCTTGTTTCTTAAGACATCCTACCAAAATATAGTCTACATTTTAATGTTTTCAGAATACTTTTATCCTTATTAATGTACTTGCAGTTTTGTTTTTCATTTAGGAAATTCTGCAAATTTTATCCTCTCCATTTTTTCTTTTGTGCTTATTCCCTTATTCTTTTCTGAATACTGAAGATAGTCGTTTACTTCATTTTTCAGACTTTTTTACTTGTTTACTAATGTGCACATTATGAATGATAGAGCTCCATCAAAATTATTGGTTTTGACACATGACATTTTTATCATTTAGCTTTAAGTATTTAAAAATTCATTATGATTTCTCGCTTGATCCATGAATGATTAAATATTCTTTCCAAAGATGTTGAATTTTGAAAATACCTCTTGGCCAGTGATCTCTACCTTAGTTGACTTGTCATTGGAAAAGATCACCTTTCTCCAGAATGAACTTGAGAAGTGAAGTTCCTCGAGTATAAATCTATACACTTGGTGAGAATCAAGTTTTGGTGATCTGATAAGAGCTTTCACTCTCAGGCTTCAGAGAAAATATGTTTTGCTCTCGACTGTTCTGATATATTATCTCATTGCCTTCTATTTTGTTATCACTGTTGAGCATTTTCTAGCTCATGAAAAGATCATTATTTGAATGTGATTTCTTCTCAGGCTGCCTTAAAAATGTCAACTTCGTTTTTCTCCACAGTCACTACTATGTAATAGCAGGGCACTGCTTTTCTTTGTATTTACCCTGCTGGAAATATTGCACTTCTTGACAATGTGAATTTGCAGTTTCTAGCATTTCTGAAAAATTTTCAACTATTATTGTGCCTTGATTAGCATAATTTTATCTTCCCATGATTTTAATGCAACATGCTAGACCTCATTTTATTCTTAGTATGTTAAATTGTTCTAATATTTTTCAGCCCTTTTTTCTTTCTGAATTATATTCTGAGAAATTTACTGTATTCATTTCTATTGTCAAGTTCACTACTTCCCTTTCTGACGTGGCTTATCTACTTTTTTTTCAATATTTACATATTTAAAAAGTATTTTAAAAGTATTTTTCATATTTACATATTTTTACATATTTATTTCTACATATATTTTACATATTATTTACATATATTTTTACATATTATTTACATATATTTTACACATATTTTACATATTATTTACATATATTTTTACACATATTTTACATATATTTTTACATATTTTTACATATTTAAAAGTATTTTTTCAATATTTACATATTTATATCAACATATCCCATTTAGTTATTTTTAACAACTATTTAACCATTTCTGATATTTTTCTGTTGTTTGTTCATTGTTTTGATTTATGCTTTATTTCTTTAATTCATAAACAGCCAGCGAGATAGCCCAGCTGTCTAAAGCATGTGCTTAGGCAAGCTTAGGCAACCATAGGGATCGGGGTTCGATCCCTGGCACCACATGCTGCGCCAGCCCTACCCCCAGGGCAGGCTGAGCCAGCCATAATTTAAATAAAGTTAAAAAAAAGACAGCAGGGGTCTCTCGGTGGTCTTCTCTGCATCTTTAATTCATAAACTACTATTCCATTATCTGACAGGTCAAAGGCGGATGTGTCTCATGGTCTTTGTGAAATAAAGTTTGCCTGATTATACATTGTAAAATCTGGTGGACACTTCACAAGAGGACTTGGACTTTGCTAGATTTTCAGGAAGACCCTGGGAGCACTGCAGCTTCTTTGAGGCTCCTGGCTTAACACCAAATGTGAGGTTCAGATCCTACTCCTTGCTGTTGACTCCAAGCCCAATACCCCATTGGCAATACATAGCATGCAGAATGGTGCCTTCTGTCCAAGTAGTCCTTTCTTTCTTCGGCTTCTTTCTTAGCAGATTTATCTGCTCAGGTCTCCTGATGCACACACTGACTCTACTGTGCCTTTTAATACTGCTTTTGTGGAGGAGGAGGTGGGCTTAGGCCTGGAAATTATTTTACCCATTTCCAGGGAATCTAGCCACAAACCCAAGTGGCTAAATTCATTAAAGATCTAATTAGATCCTTTCCAGGACAGAGTCTTGTCTGCCATGCTAGTGGAAGTACAAGTCATATTTTACAAGAAATAAAATACATGTGCTGATCTGTCTGCTCCATTTTCTCAGAATAGTATAGTAGAAAAAGTCAAGGATCTGTAACTACTTTGTAGTCTCAATTTTAAAATATGTGCGCCCGCCAGGTAACTCAGCAGATTAAAGTGCCTGTTTAGGCAGATGCATGGGCCTGTGATTTAACTGCCAGCGTGGCATGCCGGCCCCACCCCCAGGGCGTGCTGAGATAGCAATTGAGACACACCAACACTTGGGAGGCTGAAAACAGGAGGATCACTAGGAGCCCGGTTTGTGTAGTGAGGCCCTGTGGGCCCCATAGATCCTACACTAAATCAGAACAAAGCAAAACAAACAAAGCTAAACTGGGGATAGGGAGATAGCTCAGGAGCCTAAGAGCCTGCTTGACAAATGCAAGGACTGGGGTTCAATCCCCAGCACCATAGGCTTGCTGCCCTCAGAACCCATGCACCAGGCTGGGCTGAAACTGGGTATGGTGGCTCACGCCTGTAATCCCAGAACTGAGGAAGCTGTAGTAGGAGGATTACCATGAATCTGAGCTATGTAGCATGACCCTGCATCATATAAATAAATAAAAAATAAATAAATATTAAAAATTAAATAAATGTGTAAACTGAAGCCAAGAAACTAAATGACTTGCACATCTTATGGCAAGAAGGGAGCTAGAAACTGCTTCCCATCAGTCTTGTAGTCTTTTTTTTTTAAAATTATTCTACTTTTTAGACCTGACTTAAGAAGACATGGCAGACAAAAAGATAGAAAGAATGAGAGAGAGAGAGAGAGAGAGAAAGAGAGAGAGAGAGAGAGAGAGAGAGAGAGAGAGAGAGAGAGAGAGAGAGAGAGAAGCTGGGCATAGTGGCACACGCCTGTAATCCCAGAACTTGGGAGGCTGAGGCAGGAGGATCAGTGCCAGTGTGAGACCAGCCTGGGCTACAAAAGTGAACTCAAGGCCAGCCTGAACTGCATAGCA
>PVJA010006120.1:0-40918 GCA_004027025.1 Myocastor coypus
TTCATGTTAAGAATTTTAACAATCTGTGTTCTCTTCAACTCCTTCAAGAACTCTTTTACCATGGCTTGATCCATTCGTTGTCTTTTCTCTCCTTAGATCTCTTATGTATAGAGCTAAGACTACTTATTCTATTCTCCTTTGCATCTAAGCGTTCTTATTTTATGCAGGTTGCCACAGGACAATGTGTAGAACACCCAGGAGCTACTCAGTTCCCTGACTGTTTGCCAATGCAGACAGCTGAAGATCCACTATGGAAAATGAAAGCCAGGGTCAGGAGATGCTACAAAAGGAAGAGAGAACCTGAGCTGAGATCCCTTGACCTCTCAGGGACCTTTATCTACTCCAGTGCCTCACCTCTCTACTTGTTAAACAAGGAACTAACTTCTCTCTTATTTTTGACGCTTCTATTTTGCTCTCTTCTACTCTTAGTGAGACCAAATCTTAAGTGATAGGAGATTCATAACAGATATTTATTTTTAGTTTGTTTAAGTTACTATTTCATTGGCACATTGTAGGTATACATAGTGATAACATTTATCATAGGAATTTGTAACTCTACATGATGCAACTAGCTACTTTTTTCCCCAGTTGACTCCCCTCCCTTCAACCTCTCTTCCCCTATTTATTTACTTTAATGTGTGGCTTTGATTGCTTCAAAATTCCAGTAAGCCAAGGGGATAATACTAAGCAGAGAGAGGCAAATACAATCTTGTCTAGAAGGAGTGTTTGTCCCCAAAAGATGACGCACACCTTCCCTGGGGGCCATCATCTGCTCCTTTGTGTTGTGCTCCATGGTAAGGGCCTTTTCTTGCTCCTTCTTGCTAATGCACATTCACCAATCTCCACATCTTGTTTTCTAGGTAGAATAAATACCTTGTGGAAGTCAAATCTTTTTACAAATGAGACAGCAAATGCTAGAAATGGGGAGTAATTACTCGGGGTGGTTCACAAATCAATGAGAGGAAAACATTTGTTAAACCCTGGAATTTCAGCTTCTGCTCATTATATTTTATCAGTGTCACTTTCAGGAGATGCTAACAGACAGAACACAGAGTCAGAATCAATGAGAGGTCTGTTTCTGCCTCAAACTGGGATGGTTGGTGAATCAAACATACACCATCTCAGCTGCTTACAGATGTAACATCTTCCAGGGCTCATGATTCTAATCTGAGCATTGATGAAAAACTTAAAAGCCTATAATGTGGTTTTTTGTTGTTGTTGTTGTTTTTTGTTTTTTGTTTTTCTGGCAGGGTCGGGGTTTAAACTCACGGTTGCACTTGCCAGGCAGGCACTTGTGCCACGGAGCTATCTTCCCAGCGCCAAAAGCATATAATCTTAGCATGGGGAGAACTTCTAATTCAAATTATGAAAATAAAAATATTACAATGGCATATATACGAAAAATAAGTAATTTATTCCTATATTCACAAAATCAAATGTATACACCCACACACATTTTAATGCAAGTGCACAACTTGTTATTAGAATCAAGGAGTTGGCATATCTTGAACAAGTACTCACAGTTGTCTTTTCTTAAGGGAAACATTGGTGAGCCTAATTCAAACAAGGAAAAGCATGATGATGAACATTGCAAAAATAATTCACTATTTAGCAGGAGTCACAGAAAAAAATCACTCATAAATTACTACTGTAGGTAAAGATATTGTTTTCTTTTCTTTGAAGGATAGTAAAGTAAGAAAAGCATGAACAGGCTAAGATTAACACTACAAAGAAAGTTGCTGAACTCGTTGAATGTGTTTTGGTGGTGAAAAGTTGTTAGCAAATAGATATCTGGCATAAGCTTCCACTCAGGTCCATTGCTCATATTCGCTGAGCACCAGCACTGTCCAGGGCTGGGCTGAAGCTTTCAGACAGGGTGGGAGGTTGTGTCCTGGCTCAGCCACATCTAGGACAGGATTGGAGGCCAATTATGTGAGTTCTCTATGCGTTCATTCCCTCATTTACAAAGAAATCAACAGCATCTACTTCATATAAAGGGTTAGTGAGAGAAGTAAGTGAATAAATACACATAAGCTACATAGAATAATAAACAAATATTTATTAAATGTGAGAAATTTAAAAAAAAATCTTAACAAAGAGCATGTTAGTTAGCAGA
Organism: Myocastor coypus; assembly: GCA_004027025.1. Lineage (NCBI taxonomy): Eukaryota > Metazoa > Chordata > Mammalia > Rodentia > Myocastoridae > Myocastor > Myocastor coypus. Next base: position 2,117 of record PVJA010006120.1, read on the forward strand.
TTTAATAAGGCTCAGTGAGGGAACTTTTAGTCTTTATTGTAAAAAGAAGTTGAACGTTAAATCGAAAGGAAGAGCAAAGGCATTTGGGAATGACCACATTGGCCACTTGCCCAGAGATGGTCTCTTATGCTGAGCGCTTTCTATGTTCATTTTCTCTTTCTCTGCTTCAGAACAAATGATTCTCTGAAAGATCCACATTTTAAATCCTCCAGCCTCAGTGTTGGGAATTGTCGAGTACTGTGGCTTCAGCAGCCTCAAAGTTGTAATTACAGAGTACCTAAATTTCAGTGAGTTGGTTGCATGCATTTATGAGCTGCATATGGCTTCCTGAGCATTCCTGGTTAGCATTTTGAAAGGTCTCAGTGGCATTCTTATTTAAATAATGTAGGCAAAGGAAGAAAATGTTTATGTAACCTCATGGGAAATGGCGACAGTCTTCACTCCATAATCTGCCCAAAAGTTGTTGGGCAAAATCCTCAAGTGATTTGTGCCACGCCCTTTGCTGACCTTGTGGTTGGGAAGGCCAAAGAGTGCGTGCTGGTCTTTATTTCTAGCCTGGAGAGCATAGTGATACATGTTCTCCACAGCACCAGTTCCAAAGGTCATTTTCTGCTCACCAATCAACTGAAAATATACAGAAGAGGCACAATTCATCTCTAGAAAATTCAACACTTAAGAAACAAATGGAAAAACTTGGAGTCATTCAAAGAAAAAAGCTGAATGATGGCAGTGCTGGCAGTATTTTTGTTATTCATGTGATGGTTTCAGAAGTCATGGGCCAGGGATTTGGTGGTTTGGATTCAGGGATGAGTAGACCGATTCTCACTAAAAACCTTGAGATGTACGGTTAGTGGTTAAAGCTCTCTAAGCCAGTGTCTTTGTGTGTAATAACTGAGATAATGATGCCAATTTCAAAGGACCACTATGCAGCACCAGTGGAGCTGTGTGAATAATATTGAATGAGATGCCTCCTGCTCTATTGGTGCTCTTTAAGTGGGGGAGAAAGCAGATTCTGAAAAGCTGTGGATCTTAGCTGGGAGAAGAGAGGGACCCTGTCTCTCTTCTCCCCACAGAGAACAGGAGCTTGACTTTGCTGTGAGTGACAGCTGGGGAAAAGGTGGGGGTATTGTGGATTTCCATATGGATCAGACAGTTTTGGGTCCTGCTAGACGGGAACAAATGTGCAAATTCTTGGGAGCTTAATGACTCACCTACTTAGATGAAGACACTTGCTAATGGCTGTGTCATTGTGGTAAAATGCCAGGAGTCTGTGTGGGCTGATAACTGCTGTACTCTGAAGCTTGTGGATTACAGAATCCTACCCTGAAGGTTCAGATACACAATAGGACATGAAAGCCCTTCAGAAGGTTACTGAAAGTGCAATTGTGAATGAGTAAATACGCTATTAGAAAGGCATTAAAATTCTGCTTTTGCCAGTAAGGACAAGAATAGATCCTGTGTTCTCAGATCTGCCCAGAAGCTTCTGTGTGTACTCATAGACAGGTGGGCCTCAACTATTTCTACCCAGAGTCTCCTTACATGTGACCACAGATTTCTTAAACAAGTCCTACCACATGAATCATTGACTTTTATAGGCTTAGGTATCTTTAAATTTTTTTTTCTGAAGTTCATGAACATTTTTATGGCAATATGTTTAAAATACATGCATTGCTTTTAAAGAAAAGTAGATCATTAGTTTTAATAATGCACCTCAGAATGACATGAGTTTGATCCCATTATCCACTAAATGGCCTATAATTTTTCTCTGCTTCATTTTTGCACCAATTCTTTAAGGAGTTTAAAAAGAACAATAATGGGTCTTAGAAATATTAGGGTGGTTGGTTTTAAAATTCCAAAGATTCTTCTTTTATTAATATCTTTATCCTATATGGAAATTTTTGAAATTTTTAAGAGAGTTACAAAGATGGTGATAAAAATTGAGTGGATTCTCAGAGCTATGAAAAATCGGGGTCTTACTGCTGGTCCTGTGGGGTCTCCCACATCTGAGGGTGTGAAACTCTTTTTGGCATCTGGCTAGCTGAGTCAGGATCTCCACTGTCTACCTTTTTTTAAAAAAAATGAAGATTCTTCCGTTTTTTATGGAACGAGTATTGGGTATACAACTGATATCTTTAGAATCAAACTGCATCTCCAACCTGTTTGTGACAGGGTTTTGCTGTTGCTTATCAAAGTCCTGAGCTTTTTATTCTTCAGTCTCAGCTTTCCAGACTCCAGGGGTTACAGACCTGTGCCACCATGCGTGGCTCAAGCCACCTTGTTAACTGCTGGCACCAACCACCAATGGAGTTTGTCTTTTTCCTGGTAAGCTTTTGGGTTCTCATTCATCAGCTGGGCCTGATAAACCAGGCCTGCAATCTTTGCACTGGCAGATTCAAGCAAGAGGATCACAAATGCCAGGGAAATTTAGTATGAGATAAAATAAAAATTGAAAAGGACTTGAGTTCGAGGCTCCAAATGATGTAAAATTTTATTAGCATTATTGTATTTGACTTGAAAAACTAAATGACACATAAAAGAGAAAGCTTGGAGTTAAAAACTCGCACACCAACGTCCAGACTAAAATGTTTGTTTTCTTTCTTAAGACTCAAATTTTGTTTTCAAGACTAGAATTTGATTTCTTTAAAGGAATTTGTGGTTAGTCTATGAATTAAAGTTGCAAATATGTGGACCTGCAAAGTTTTCTAAATAATGGAATATACTGTAGTCAGGCAAAACTGAACTCACATGGTCTCAGGTTGATGATGAACGTCTGTGCATAAATGTGTGTGTGTAAGAGTGTCAGCCCCATTGGAGAAATGCTGGAGGCCAGCAGGAAGCTGCCGAGAGGAGATGACCAATAGAGAGCTCCGGGCAAGAAGATGGGAACATGTCTGCTATGGCTTCAGAACCATATTCTCCTAAGGATGAGGTTCCACCCTATCTACAAGATGGACCATTGATTCACAGCTTTAAGAAGGTTACTGTATTCTCACTGTTGTGTTCATTTTGTACCTGGAAAAATCTTCAACTATAATTATATATTTGAATAATTCAATTATAATAATACAAGAATAACAGCACCTCTGACAGCCTTATCCTGGTGGACCTCTGGCTATAGATCCGTGCCTTCTCTTGCTTCTGATTGCCCTCACAAGAGCTTGCAGTCACAGAGGTCCATGTCTCTTCTATGAAATCTCACCCAGTGAGATTAGAAAAAAAACTTTAAAAAGTTTTAAAATATTTAGTTTTTATCAAGTAAACAAGGCTACTATTAGTTTTGCAGATAGCAGTAGGCTGTCAGATCCTAAGCGTGATTTCCTTCTTCTAGTACATTCTCTATAAGCTTATTAGATTATGACACCACGGAGACAGCAGGGGGATAAACTGGATTATTTCACATATATCACAGGCCTACTAGTTTTACAAGAAAATTCCCATTATCAAACTTGGAAGTGGAGTAGGACCCTTGGAAATATGGGATTTACCAGAGGGACCAGTTGTCACCCAGCAAATGCTCAAGTCAAAATGTACTTGATAGCAGAGTGACATCTGGATATTTTCTCACCACTCATAATTGTCAGAGACACTAAATTATGCCTAATGGGAATTTACATCTGGGTGATGTGGGACTTGAATTTGTTGACTGTAAAGTCACTCCAACTCATATGAACTTTCTTTCTTATATCACTTTTTCATTAACTCAGAGCCTAAAATTATCATGGGAATAGTGATAAACACTGCTCGAGTCTCTCCCATGAATGCCAGTATAGCCAGACAGTTGATGTTTCATTGTCAGAAGCCCATTCCTCTTTACACATTTGTGCTTGTAGCCAACTCTGAAAGAAAAGTTTCTCCATTTCTGGGGTTGCTATTGGTAGTGGATCATGTTGCTCCAATACGTGGAAGTAGCTTACTTATTTCTCCACACAATGCCCTCTACTTATGGCTTGCTTGCTCCTCTCCCTCTTACTTCTCAGAAATCAAAGCCCTGTCTGCTAAAGCCTATTCTAAATTCTGGTGTCTAAGACTGCTCTTGCTAGCTAGATGCTCTGTTATCACAAGAGAACAGTTTGTCAGTGCTTTGAGGAGCACTGATCTGACCCTGACACAGCAATTCAGGTCAATGTCCATTGAACTAGGACAGGGCTACATTCTGTCATTTTCCCTAAGCTTTTATTCATCATGATTTGGGACAATTCCTACAATAAGAAATACATGTCCTGGAATAAATTTTCAGAGAGGTGGCTTTAAAAAACAAATATGGAACATTTAGTATTTCATCTTTCCAAAGATAACTCAGGCCATTGGGGAGTGAAAGACAGAAAGGAATCATCCTTTTCATTTATCCTTGGAAGGTGGATAACTGTGTATGTTTGAGGTTGCATGGGACAGTCCCAGTTTATGCCTATTGTCCTAGAATAATTATTAATAGCACCCTTTTTCATTTTTAAGAGTGTCCTGGTTTGGATGATAAATTATATGAGCACCCTACTTAGACGAGATTGTACTGTGTGCACAATAGCAAAGACCTCTTTATTTCCCCTCACTCTATCATTTCATCAGACACATATCTTTCCAAGCAGAGCTAATTAGATTTTTGCATAAATGGAATTACTAATGAGAGATTTACCCTTGTGCTATTATTTTGACTTAAAATCTGTCTTGGACTGAATGGATGATTATGGTCAAGTAGCACTCAGTGCAACTCCTGAACCCTTAAAATCTCATTTTGTGTGACCTGGTTAATTGAGGCGATTTTATGTTAATGCCCCATTATGGGCCAGGGAGGGAGAATCTCAGTTACAGGTATTTGGTCACTGTCCACCACAACTAATCTCCATTCCAGATTTTAGAGCTGAAGATTGCTCTATTCAGAATGTGTAGTACACATTCTGCATTTAAGCCAGAGTACAACTATCTATTCTCTAAGAAGAAAATCTTGAGGACTCAAGATCTTTGGGAGATCAATGCAGTGAAGTCAAACTTAAGAGATAGCTGCTACATGGAAAACTGGAATTCTGTTTTTTTTTTTTTTTTTTTTTATCATCACATGGGTTATCACTCTTATTTTCTACTTGAAATTTCTTTCCTTAACTTCACTTTTTCAAATTTACAAGTGCTTCAAGGTAAGTATCTCTCATTGTACCTACTATGAGCCAAAGTAGATGCACCCCAAGGATTCTACAGAGAGTCTTAAGTGTTGCAGAGAGCAAAGCAGCCTCTTTAACTTTAGTTACTCTGCTTTTCTAAAACTTTTATCTGTGTGTCCTTTCCTGTGAAAAGTTGATATTTCAGACAGAGTGTTTGTCATTTTGGCTGCTTCTGGACTATATATCACCTGCACTTTCTTCCTTGACTTTTTTTCTTTCTTAGTTGAAATGACATTTACCTTTACCCCATTCCTTTGTTATCTTTACCCTTCATAACCCTATATATAAGGCCCAGCTTAGAGTCTTTCATTCATGAACACTTGCTGCCTGTGTTAACCAAGGCTGTTCCCTTTAAGCCTGTTGGGCTCTTTGGCTAACTCATGTCATTTTCACACAATACTGTGCTAATCGTGTATGTGAATACTTTCAAAAACATGAATAGAAAGCCTTTTTCATTCATGTAATAGCCTGCTACGTCAAAGCTTCTTAATAAAGATACACTGAATGAGGGAATGGAGGAATGCGTGAGATTTATTGCTTTATTAGAGAAAAGTTCACCTTTCATTTCTTACCATCACACAAATTTCTAAGACCATTTTGCCTGACAATTCACTATGGATAGGTCAGGAAGAAATGACCAGCAGGCTTTTGGTAGAGTTAGCTCAATATAACAAGTAAGTCTATTGCGGTTATCCCAGAAGTGGGTCCACTTTTTAGAATGCACACAAAAGCCTGAACAACAAAATATTATATAGTGTATGAAGGTAGCGCCTTGACATTGCCTCTGTATCAGATGATATAATAATCAGAATTTTTTTTTTCCAGACACTAGCAACACTGTAGTAGAACATATCTCAGGCAATACTCTCATGTCGGCAGAAGGTTTACAAACTAAAGATTCAGGACACATCTTGAATCACAGAAGTTGAAAATGTCAGGTTTAAAGGTATCACCTGACCAGGAATAATGTGAAGCTACAGCTGCCTTACCTCCTGGATGAAGCTGTCTTCTAATTGTGAGAGCCACATACCTGCGTATGCAGCATTTTAACTTGTTTTCAATTGGTTTATTTTACTGAGGGGGAAAAAGTTTACCTTGTAATAGCAATAAAATAATTTTTATGTCTAAGCTGTGGAGACCAGAATGCATTTCTCTCAAATTCGTTTCCTCAAAATACTCTGTTCAAAACCAGGATATACACACCTGATTCTTAATGTCCCCTTTTCCAACATCATGTAGAAGAAAATTCCCAAAGAATTATTATTATGACTATTACTATTTCATTTCTCTCTGCTACAGGAAAGTCCAAAGCTTAAAAAGGCATAGTAATACATGTGCAGTTTTTTTTTAAAGTCTTAAACTGGGAATTAGGACACATAAATTCTAGTCCTGGGTCTGCAATAAATAATCTGTATGACTTTGGGCAAATTGTTTGGCCTCTGGGTCATAGTTTCTTCACCTGTAAAATGAGGTGATCGAATTGGATGATCCTGGCCTTTTCATGACTCTACTATTCCGCAATTCTCCAGTGCATGGAAGCTCTTCAAAGACTTTTCAGCTCCCCATTGGGGCTTTTGTTACTGCCTAAACACTGGCTCTATCTTTATAATGGTGTATAATAACATTTATTTCATATGTAGTCAAATATTGTCACTTACAAAGGCTTGGATATTGGGTTTGATTCCCTGCAAACAATTCTCCCAGCCATTGAATTCTATAAAAGGGCAGTAAATTAAATCAGTGCTTCAAGGACAAGAGCAAGCTGGCATCAGTACTAACGAAGGAAAGTCTCCTGGATGAACTGAGTAAGGAGCGGGTGAGAGCAAACACAATTTCATAGGCTTCAGTCATGACAGCCAAAATAGATTCTCTTTTTAAAACAGAAAAAAAAATAGTTATGTGCTTTGCTATACCTGGGCACTAACATGGAGAAATATTGTGTTGTACTGTATTGTATTGTGTTTATTTGTGGTACTAAGATATTTAAATTAGATTTGAAATCACCTTCTCGCCTATGATTATTCGACCTTACTCATAAAGGAAGAATTATAGTTAAATGCTAAAAAAGAGGGACAAAAATCCCCACAAAGATGGAAAATCACATAATGAAATAGCCCTGGGCTGAGAGGATCTACAGTCTTCAGCGCACTTGTTCCTGAATCATTGCTCTGACAGAAATTAACATGAAACAAGAACCAGGAAAGCTATACCACGGATTAGGATTTTGTCCTGTGTCTACTGGGGAGCCTTCAGATAATTTACCAAATGAAAAATGAATTAAAGAGAGTAATGAACATTTTGGGAGGAAAGAATACAGAAAGTATAACCTGAAAGTTTGTCTTAACACACCAACCAACAAATAAACAAATAGAAATAACTGAGGCAAAAATTCTGAAATGGATCATCAGTATTGCCTAAGATATTTGGCTTCTCCATAGGTGCATCAGTTCCTTCCATTTAATCTAGAATTACACTAGATTCAAGTGTAATGCAGTGAATTTGATATCCAATTAGTGTATTTCAGTCTACTCTTTCCTAGGCTTTAGCACATGCCTTATGCTGTTTCATGGATGTGTAAGTGCAGTGGAAGAAAAGCACCTCTAAGTTGTCTAAAACTGTCTCCTGTGTATGTTGAGGGGTTGAAGACATTCGATGTCATTCTAAGCATTTTAAATTCCATAAATTCACAGAGATGTGAGGGTTGTTCAATAAAGGTTTGTATAAACAACTGAGGAAAAGTTGCTCTCTTTGTAATTAGAATAACTGTGGCAAAGGCTGTGTAGATGAAAATGAGAGATCAGTACAAACTGGTGCAGGTGAAAAACTGAGACAGCTTTTCAAAGAAGGTCCAAGTCTTTGAGAAAAAAAAATGACTGTGGAATTAGATGTAAGAAGGACAGCAATATTGATTCCTGCCATTAACTAGAAGTTTACTTGTGTGGCAGCAGAGATAGTAAAGAGTACTGGCATGCCCTTTCTGTGTCTTTTTAATAATTTTCATGTGAGATGTATGTTGTCCTCATTCACAGCTGAGAATAGTTGCATGGAAGTATTGAGAGACAGAACTATTGATAGAACTACTGAGCTTACACAGATAGAACTAGGTAGTGCTAAAATTCCTACTAAGGCGTGTTCACATTTCTACTCTGTCTCTTGCACCTCTTGGTTCTAAGTTATACATCATATCTGAAGCACTAAATTTGAGGAAATACAAACTCATTAGTTTAATGTCATTTTAGATAAAATTCTAATTGGAGGAACTGGGGACAGTAAGTCAAATACTGCATGAAAGCACATAAACAATTTCTATTTTTTTTCAAGCAGAAGAATGAAGAGTAAGCACCTACTGGAAGGGAGCCGAAAGCATGGTGGCTACTTAACATTGGAAAGCTCTCAGGTCCCTGAATGAGGTCCTCGATGTTGGCTGCAATACACAGTAAATCAGGTCAGGTGCCAGAGGCAGAGCTAGTTGATCCAACTTTTATGTTCAGCTGAAGGACAGATATCAGAAATAGCATGCAGAGCATTTATTTATTTATTTATTTATTTATTTTCATTTTAATGAGAAAAAAGATAAAAGGGCAATAAGACAATTTCAGAACAGGTTAGTATGACAGTTACAATACTTAATACATGGCATATTGTTATCTTTGCAGAAGTTATTCAGAGGACAAGATGTAGACATGATATCTTATTTAAACACTATTAGTACAAACCTTTCTTCTCAATAAACTAAGAGAAAGTAGCTGGATATCTTTTCTAACACACATATATATATATATATATATATATATATGACTATATATGTACCTATATGTCTGAATATATATATATATATATATATATATATATATATATATATATGACTTTGCTGACTTCCTAACAAAGAAGATAGATGGCAACAACAAATACGTAGTGGTTAATTTTGCACTCCTATTCTTTGGAATGGCAAGGAGATGGAAAGAAGAGGAAAGGACATTATGTCTGTTTCCAAATTGCAGTGTGGAAATTATAGCTTTATTTATATGATCTGGGAAATGCAGCAAAGACAGAAAATCATACGTGGAAATGATGGATGCACTCTGGAGGCAGCAACGCAGAATGTACTCTTAGAGTTAAGAGGAGACTGTTTTAAATAGCAGTATTTTTACAGGATTATGGAAGAGTAACTTAAGTCAGTATGAAAAAATCCCTGTCAACAAATGTGTCCAATTTATAGAATTTAGTGTGGAAGTCTAGACACTGAGGTTGAAAAGAGATGTACTAAGTCTCCCTTTCAGGGATCTAAGCACATCTTAAGACTCTAAAGACCACCTGAGTATAAGAAGTAAACTTTTGAATGTTTCTCCAAAGCACAGAAAAAACTGTCTGTAGTATTCTAAGATATTAAGTTCAAAATAATGTGTCTTTGAAATCCATGACAGAAAAATAAGCTTCTGTCTGAGGGAAATTTTTAGAATGCAGTGGAAGCCTTGAAGATATCTTTCTTAGCTACTAAAGGTTTTCAAAACTCATTTAAACTTCAAAAAGCTGTAAGGCATCTGAAAGACACCCTCAAATATTTTCTTTCAGAACTCAGAGAAGCAGTGAATTCAGTACTTGCCATGAATCAAAGTAGACGTTGGTGCTGTAAATGTATGTATATGTATGTGTGCGTGCATACCCACATTTCTCTGTACACCTGTATACTTAGAAAGATTGCCATCTTTTGGATATGGAAACCCATATCCCATGGAAACCCATAGGAATATCTGTGTGTTAAAAGTTTAGGCCCCAGCCTCCTGTGGTGAAAGTGGCTGTGAAGTACAATTAAGGGTGTGTGCTTTGGAGCAGATCATAAGCCCTTAGCCTCTTTCTCCTCTCTTCTGTGTCTGGTTTTACTTACCACATGCCCTCACCATGCTGAACCTCGATGGGTCTAAAAGCAACAGGTATAGCCTAACTTGGACTGAAACCTTTAGAACTGTTAGCTCTTAAGTATCTCAAGTGTCATTGTAGTGACAGAAATGATTATCACTGAGATACTAGGATTTATCTGTCTAGAATAACATAATAATAATATCCCCTGAACCTTTCAAATGAAAAGAGTGAATGAACTATAATAATGAGTGAAGAGCCGGGCGTGGTGGCGCATGCCTGTAATCCCAGCACTCGGGAGGCTGACACAGGAGGATCGGTGCGAGTTCGAGACCAGCCTGGGCTACAAAAGTGAGCTCAGGACCAGCCTCAACTGCATAGCCAGACCCTGTCTCAAAAAGACAAAAAAAAAAAAAAAAAAATGAGTGAGGGACAATTTCATTAAGATTTTTTACTGTATTATAGAGAGGGAGTTCTAAATTTCTCCTTCTCATGTTCTTTAACTGAAAGACTGAATCGGGTATCAAATGGAAACATCTTTGTAGATTTTTTAAAAACATACTTACACCACTGACATTGATTAGTTAATATGTTTTAAATAGTTGTCTTATCTTTAAATATTCAATGGTACTGGGACAGGTCAGTTTTTGGTAAACAGAAGCCAGTGCATCTGAAAAGTTTACTAATTTTAGTAGTTATGGAGTTCCATATGAATGAGCAGGAGTTACCAAGAAGCAGGGTTAAATCCAGGTCATTCTGGTGTCATAGATGGAGGAAGGGCACTGATGGGAAAGGAGAATGAAGGACAAAGGGTCATTCCAGCTCTGTGAACAGGAAATGACAGAGATCGAGCAGCAACCAGATTCTTTTATGTGCTGGGTATACTTGCTTGTAACAGGTGTGTGCATGTATGGGGGGGTGTATTTAGTTGTACAAGAGAGAGAGAGAGAGAGAGAGAGAGAGAGAGAGAGAGAGAGAGAGAGAGAGAGAGAGAGAAAGAGACACAGAGACAGAGAAGAGGTCCTGAGAATAAACAGCATAAGAATGCCACTGTCACTTTGGCTTACTGAGAACTAGGTCAATCCGAGGTCAGCATGTGACCTAAATGTATGATATACTAATCACAGTTTACAATTACATCATCAAAACCTTCATTTTCGTCCTATATTTTCTTTTCAGTATCTCTTGATTATATACAGAATTGTAAATAACATGTAGGTATGAGAGATTATAGAATAAAATAATAAAATTTTAGTAGGTAAGACATCTTAGAAAAAAGTTTGAATTTTCACTGGGACAAATTACAATAAATTCACATTTCTCTCTACAGAGTAATATAAAGAACAACTTAAAAATTGTTATTTTTGTCTTCTATTTTAAAAGAAGACTAACTTATAATGCTTATCTGCAGCATAGATTCAACAGAGGGAGACAAGTGGCCTGGGAGGGTGGCATCACACTTTTTAAAATTATGAGCCACAAAAGCTTTTAAAACACAGACACCCAAAGGATTCTGCTCAGTTCTCTGTGAGCTGGAGCCAGGCTCTGAATGGAAGGCATTACAGAGAATAGCACAAGCGTCTGTACTCACTGAAAGTCTACAGGGTGGAGAACAGGGCTGAACCACAGGAAGGTGGAATGTATGTCTTGTGTCTGCCTGACAATGCCTCGACCATCTCTGGCAGGATAAAGTCTGTAGTGTGTGTGCTGTCTGGATTTGACATCCACAAATCCACTCAGAATTATTTCCCATAAGCTCTTTCCTTTCCCTCTTTTCAGCCTAATTAGGTAAAGGGATAAACACTCCAAAGTGAAACACACTTTGGTATTTCAGTGCTATTAGAGTTTTCACCTGCCTTTTAAGTAGGCTGCAAAATAAAAGCTGACACTGATGGGAGCTGGTCAGGGAAGGTTGGCAGTTGAATTGGAGGGCTGGTGCCGACGTGCTTGGATCCCCAGTCTGCAGGTGCAGAGACAGGGTGGAGGCGTCAGCAAAGACTCTCTGTGGCCCTGCAGATAGACAGTTAGCTGAAATGAATGCCCTGGTTATAAACTCATTGGAGTGAATCAATTGAGTTAAACAAAGAGAGGATCATGTGTTGGGAAGTTAGACCCAAATAGGTTGGAAGTAATCATAGTTTGAAAGCTACAGCTGCTATATGCTCTTGCAATCATGAAATTGATGAGCAGTTAATTTGCGTGAAACTAGGGAAAGGTCTAATGGTGTTTAGGTGATAAGAAACAAAGGCTGCGGGGTGCTGATGGAGTCCATCAATCTTCTAGGAATAAATGAGTGCTCATCACATGGGGAGGAAAATGTCCAGGGCTATGAATGAAATGGGCCTCGTTGCACAATTAACTGATGCTATTGTGAGTGTACAATTAGCCCCTGCTATTGTGTACCCCAGCTCAGCTCCGTGTGTGCATATTATTTTCCTAATTAAGTTGTGGAACACTTCAAGATCAGAGACTCTACCTTCAACTATTTTGTGTAATTCTGATTATGCTAAAAAGACTACCACTAACATACTAACATTAATGCTTTTTTATCATTGGTCACGTTCACAAATGATGAAAATTTGGAGAAAGCTAGTTGTGTTGAGCTTTGGCATGTGCAAGTGTCAGTTAATATGATCAAGTCTAATATGAAATAAAGGAAATTGCTTTATGCATATTTGTATCTTGCTGACTTGGTCTTTGGAAATTCCTAAAGGGCAAGTCTGATTCCTCAGTTTTCTCCCTAGTGTGGTGATCAAGTTGCTATTTGTGGCCTTCAGAGTAGACCTGTCTGGACTTTGGGTTGTCTCAAAAATGGAAATCTCTGTCTTGTCCATAATAGTATGCAAAAGGAAGTAAACAAAATCCTTTGCATTTAAAATTCTAGTGCAGAATTCTCAGATTTCAAACTTGGCGCTATAGCTTTATTATTCTCTTTGACTGATTTTATAAAGCAATAAAGTTAGAGATGTGGTTTACACAATAGACTTACGATAAATATAACATGCAATAAATTTTTAAGTACTTATATAATTTTCTTTATAGAAGAATTCTTTGGTGAAAGTTTTCCTGCACAGAAGTTAAAGACACAGGTTTCATGCTTGGATTCTTATTGTCACTCAGTAAATGGCTGGTGACTGCCCAGCAGTGGATTGGGCCCTGGGGCTCAATGTGGGCAGAGTGCAGGTGTTACAGCATCTAGATGAATGAGGAAAAAAGCCACTCACCCCTTTGGGTTCATGTTTGCTCAAATAAAGAAATTTGAATAGGTAAATATTAACATTACCAGTGCATATAAAGTGATAATTCTTCTTAACAGAGCAGCTTAAATGTTTGTGTGCCACATATGTCATTGGACTCACAGCCTCCTTTTTAAAAAAAGCTGTGAGCAGACAGTGCTTTTCTTACCATGAGTTCTCTTCTAGTACATAGTAGAGAAATGGCTCATAAATACAATTATTTTAAATAAAACAATGTAACCTATTCCCATTATGCAAGTAAATAGTAAATAAATAACAAACAAGTTAATAAAGATGCCAAGTGTGTTTGATTGTCTAAGCAGGAAGATGAGAAGAAACTTAGATCTGAGGGCATAAATAAACAGTGGCTAAATTGAAAGTTGAGCAGAAGTGGGGCTCACATGGCAGCTCTGGCCATGCAGAACCTCGCACATTTAGGCCACATTGCCAGCCTTCCTGAGCCTTCTTGCAGGGAAGAGGCCTGGGTGCGCTCTGGTGGTGCGCATTGCTGGGCATGCTGGGGACAAGGGGGCTATCTTTGTTGCTGTCTCTCAGCCTTCCCCTGATCCAGTTCAGGTAGAATCTGTTCTGAGCTCTGAGACCTTAGAGTAAGCAGCAAGAGGTCCTAGACCTACATTGCCCCCCAAAACTCAGATGACACTCAGATGACAGGCTCCTGAGGGCAGAGAGGATCTGTTGTGAAACTTCTTTTCCTCTTAGATGTGTAGCATGTTTGGACCCTGAAGGAAAGTGACGAACCCCCTGCACCTTCCCATCCTTTTACCACATCTTCTGATGCTTCATGCCTCTCAACACCTCCACCTATTCCCTTCCTGTGAAAAATTTTAAAAAAGGTTAACTGAGATTGATTACTTATTAAACTAACAGGCTTAAAAGTGAAAAGTAACTTCCAATTTCCTGGTTCTACTGAAGAGGAAAATTGTAATTTATTTAGCATTGATGCTCCTGAGTTTGGTTGTAGGGGTTCCTAGACCAGTGCTGATAACACAGAATAGAAGCTTCTTTTTTATTTCTATAGCTGTTACTAAAATGAAGGGACAGACAACTCTTTTAAAATTTTAAAGTAGAAAAAAAGCAGTTATGGGGCTGGGTATATAGCTCAGAGGCACATCTACCTGCTGACAAGTGCAAGGCCCTGAGTTTGATTCCGCATAGCAAAAAACAAAGCAAACAAAACAAAACGAAAAAAGAGAAGAAAAGAAAAGAAAAACCAACTACATATTAATACATATTCACAAAAATATACTTAGATCATCCACTAACTCTTTAGTCAGTAGTGGACAGCGCATAAGATGGTCCTGAAACATTTTTCTGCCTAATGATGTTAATGATGTCGTTTGTGTACTGCATTCTGTGATGTTCATATGGTGGTGTATTATACCATTAAGAGATTCATTACTGTATGTGTATTAAAAATAAGTCACTTTTTTCTCTCTGGACCCTGTATCTCAAAACAATGCCAGTAATTGTGTCTGTTTCATATACCCCAGTCAAGTTTAACACTAGTTTCCTGCATGGGAAACAGAAAGCCCAGTTTTGATTCCTAATTAAATGTGAATGAGCCCTTGCAACTGTGGGCACTGAGGCTGTAGCTGCTTCAGTAAGTTCAACATCAGCGGACTTATGCTGCTGCATCAGGTTAGCCTGAAGCTGGGATGTGAAGGACCAAGGGTGCTGGGTTGATCCAGACCATGTGGCAAGTGTTGGGTCCTGAGAGAAAAGCCACAGAGCTCCAAACATTTGATTCAGTTAGTATAGGTATCAGATTTTAGACACAAATGCTTGTTGGCTAGTGCACAGAATTCTTTAAGCTGGTAAAACAACAACTGGAGGGAAAGAAAGGTACAAGGAAGAGCTGGGCTTACTGCTCCTTGTTCTCATTTTCTTATAGAAGGCTACTCAGGTTGTCCTAGCCCCATCCAAAGGCCTGTGGACTTCTCAGTGCCTTCTGTGTTCCAGTTAGACTGTTCCATGATTTTCCAACTGCTCCTTATATATAAAGGACTCTACAAATCCTCTTTCTACTTTTCTGTCTCAGAAATCAATTCTCTAGGTAGTCCAGAGCTTCTCATCTAAAGACGAATCTTTCCCTGCTCCTCAGTGTTCCCATGGAACCCATGGCTTTGTTCCATCTCACCCCACTTCTCAACCCTTACTCTACCTCTTTCCTCCTGAGTGTAGGTGATCCTAACTCCTTGCCTCTGTGGGCTAAACCATGCCTGCCCCTCAATATGATTGACATGCTGAATCTAAGCCCTAGTTCCTCTGAATGCAATCATATTTGAAGGAAGGCTCTTTCAACAAGTAACTGAGTTACAATTAGGATGACCCTACTCTGGTCAAGTGCGTGTTCTTTCTAGAAAAGATTAGGCCAGACAGACACAGAGGAAAGACAAAGAGAAGTTTCATTTACAAGCCAAGAAAGAGGCCTCTGAACACCACCCTGCTGACCTACTGACCTTGGACTTCAGCCTCCAGATGGTAAGAAAATAAATTCCTATTGCTCAATCTGCTCAGATTGTGGTGCTTTGTTATGGGATCCTAGCAATTACTACAGTGCCCTTTTCTCTTGGGAATTTTTGTGCTCGTTATGCATCAGAGATTCTGCTCTGCTCTTTTTGCTTGGATCTGTGCCCTCCAGCATGGCAGCCCTGGCCACATGCTAAGATATGCTATGAAATACACTACTGATCTTACAAACTTGAATGAGGAAAAATATAAGCTGATCATATCTAAGGCTCCATATTCACTCTGTGCTGAAATGACAATGTTTGTCTCTGTTGAGCTAAATAAAATTTAAGGCCCCAACTCATCTCCGCTGGCTCTGCATAGTCTTAGTGTGGCTATTGGAGCTATCCCAAGGCCCACGTGGCTCACCTTCTGTGGCTTTTGTGCTAAGGAACTTGAAAGGCTCAGTCTGCCATATCTAGCTCTGTGTCCCACTTGTGGTCATCCTCTTTATTTTGTGCAGACATCAGCTCTGATTTCTGCTCTTCTGTTCCCTTAAAATAGGTGGGTAGCTGCTATATACATGATTGGTTTATACACTTTTTCGTTTGTGAGATCATTTCTAAATATATAGGCTTTGCCAGTTATAACTAAATGAAGAAACATCATTCTACTATATACACACAGGTAAGTAAAGATGTATTAGTATGTGTGGCACTGCACATAAGTTTATAATAACTTATTAGGTCTTTGATCCAAACAGATGAGTCACAGAGCCCAGTGACATTACAAGCTTACTTGTTCTGTACTTTCTTCTGAATCCTGACCACCTGCGTTCTATTCCCCAATACAACATCCACTCTGCATTCTGTCCAAAGAGATCGTAAAGCGGAACTTTCTTTAAACACCTTCTGTTCTTGAGCTCAGACTCAGTTTAAACTTCTTCTTTCATAATTTTTCTTTCTAATTTTTTTGACGTCTCATATGTGTGTATGTATGTTTGATTATTTGATTCATGTGAGCCATTTTGGATAAATCTTGGCTTTGTTGTTCATACTCCTCACTACATCATCCGTGACTGACAGTGCAGTGCCTGTCATATAGAGAGGGCTCAGTGGGTAGAGCGTCCTTGGTGCATGGCTCTGAATTCCATTATGTGTTCAATAGCCAACCACTGTCCTTGGGCTACAAGTACCTTCTGCCATCAGGGAGCTGCAGTAGCTAGGGACCAACAATCCAAACGTGTCATGTACAAGGCAATGTCTAGATTAGCAGCAGAGAATCATTTCATTTAAGGGAAGATGTGTTGAAACTGTAACATGGTTACATTGGTGCAAGAATTTCCCCTTAACTTTATTTGCATTGTATTCTGAGGGCAGAAAGTTGTTGACTTTCGTAAGGGCAGGTTGGACTGGAGGTGCAGCACAGAAGCTTGAGTGCGGGGTTCTTTTGTCTTTCGTGATTTACTGTCAGCCTCTGCACAAGCAGTCAATGCCTCTGCAGGTCTTCAGAGTTTCATGTTCTGTAGAGAGAGTTGTGGACTTAAAGTCTAGAATGAGAAAGACTTATCGATGATTGAGGAGGAGAAAGTAGTTTTCTTTCTGTACTGAAAATCCTACAGCAACTGAAGTGGGTGACAAATAGGGTGGCATCTATATGTTATGTGTTCCTTTGTAAACTTTTTTTTCTTTTAATTTTGATACAGATCACACTAAGCTACCCAGCTGTGGCTCAGAGTATAGCCAAAATTGTGGTCCATCTGCCTCACCCCAAGAGAGCTGGGATTACAGCTGTATGCTGCAGTGCCATGCTCGTATCTCATGTTTTATGTATTTATAGTTAACAAATTGAATGCTTTGATGGCTGTTGTTTGAGGACGATTGGTACTTAAAAATAAATAAATAAATAAGCAAATAAATAAATAAATAAATGAAACAATCAGGATGAATATGAACAAAATATTTGCTAAAGTACAGTAGCAGAGATTACAATACTTTAGAGAGCCAGTGTTGCTCACGTAAACTGCTTCAGTTAGTGGGCTAGCTGAGCTTCACAGGTTTCATCTCTAACGTTTTCAAGCTCAAGGCATTGGTTTGGTACTTTTTGCTCCTCGTTCTGCTTTTCCTTTTCTCAGTTGTTCCTGTTTTCCAGGAGCCAGTCGCAGTGCCTTCCATCTTTAGAAGACTCTCCCTCCATCCAGAAAGAAGGATTTGATGTCAACATTCCCATGTGACTGAAACTCATTAGTGTCATTGTGTTAATCTCTTAGGTATTGGCTAAGCCTTTTATCTCTAATTATGGGACAAATGGCTTTGTCTGCTTCATAAGGCTGTGGAGCACAGGGGAGTAAAAAGCTTGGGGTTTCTAACCTGCAAAGAGCCTAAGAAACAATCCGTGACCTACTCTTCATTTTCCAGATGATCAACCTGAGTCTAGGGAGATGAAGTGGTTGTCAAGGTCCTGGTGTCCAGCTTGAGGGCAAACTCACTTATCTACTGCAGGATGTGGTAAAGAGGAGGAGAACACAGCAAGCCACCAAACGGGGCCTCATTAACATGTGTATGGAAGCCACAGAAGCAGTAGCAATCTATTTTAAGGTCGGTGTTTTTCTACTTGGAGTATCATGTAGCTTAAAAATTCAGGATATTTGTACAATCAAGTTACATCAATAAATTTTCTGATATTTTTAAAAACCAGATATTTGTACAACTGAACTATTTCAGCTAACAAAAATGGAGCTAAATATTAATGTTTGTCAAAATGATTGGTATAATTTTTGTAAATTATGTTTGTGATGAAAAAGATATGATTCCATAATGATAAATGACTTCTAAATCTACAAAAGGACCCTGGAGCAACATTTTACATTCATTTTTATTCCTTTTTCATTTCTGTCATTATTCTACTGCAGAAAAAGAATAAAAACACAATTTAGACCAATAACCTACTCAATTATTAACTATTTGATAATAAGCAAAATAATTAATATTTTCCTATTGAATGTTTTTGAATTCTTTTATCTTGTTTACTCAAATTCTGTATTGTTTCTATTTTTTATTCCTTTAAAAAACAACAGCAGAAGGGCTAGGGTGATAGCTCAGAGGCATAAGCACCTGCCTCACAAGTACAAGGTTTTGAGCTTAATCTCAGGTAGCAAAAAGAAAGAAAGGAAGAATGAATGAACAAATGAACAAAAGAAAGAAAGAAAGAAAGAAAATTACTTCATTTCAAATAACCATTGACATTGTTTTCAAATAAGAAATTAAAGGCAGATTTACAAATGATAAAACCCATAAAAACACTGACATTCACTTATTCCCTAATGTGTTTGACTCTTGCGTGTGACAATAAATTTGTCACATTGATATGATCACAGGACAACTTCCTTTGCAATACTAATCCAAGACTATTACTGTAGAGGTAAAATAGACAACAGATTAAATTAAAAGATAAAACTACTTCAGCTTTGCATGGTTGATATATTGAAGAAACATAACAAAGTTCACATGATTTTTGGAAATTCATTTTTTGTTGTTGTTTTGTAGGACAGGGTCCACAGGGTCTACAGGTCTTACTACATCGATCAGACTCTTAGTGATCTGCCTGTGCTCAGCCTCCCAAGAGCTGGGATTACAGGTGCATGCCACCATGCTCAGTCTCAATCACAGTCTCAGCACAGCCATGGGGGCAGATTGAACCCATACCGTTGCATCTGCCTAAGAAAGGCTTTATCCCACTAAACTATTTGTCTGGTCCTGGAAACCCATTTAAAGAAGTGGTTTAGACATTATGTATCATTCTGTTACTTGCAAGGTGAGTTTCCCAGTCATTGTTCAGCTGTGTCTTGCCTACAAAGAGGCTAGTACAGTGATAATGGCTCTTGCTACAGAGTTTCCCACAGTGCATCTCACAGAATATTGTCACTTTAGAATGGCAGGAGGCGCTGCATAGAGGAAGGATTCTGCAGCCTAGTGGACTAAGGAAGAGAGAGGGTAGGCCTTTAGTTAATAAAATATCTTAGAATCTTTAATATTTTAGTCGAACACTGAGTCTCTCATTGAGGTATTCCCCATATTTATTTGATTATTATTAAAATAGTTATGTTTGTTGTTATAGAATTAATTTTGAAATAGATTTCTCTAAAATAGTCTGTACCACTTTCTTACCAATATTAACTATAAGGAACTATTAAGGTTCACTTCTTGGTGTGAAATTTAAAGCTTTTAAAAGCCACATTTCTATTAATATGTTATTTAGCTAATTCTTTTTCTTGGAAACTATCAAGTGACACATGGTCTTTTGTGGATCATTGAGCATAAACAATGCATAGAGTTGATTTGTCTACTGGATGCTGATTTTTAACCCTCACTTGCTCTTTCTCTCTCTCTCTCTCTCTTTCTTTCTTTCTTTCTTTCTATGGTACCAGGGATTGAACTCAGGACATTGCACTTGCCAGGCAAGTGCTTGTTCTATTGTGCTATCTCCCCAGCCCCCTTTACTTGATCTTTAACTAAGCACAGATTATGAATTCTGCATACAACATGCATAGTAATTAAGTGTCCATTCTTATCACTAAGAATATATCTACTTGAAGGTTACAGTGAGTCAAATTCAAGGCTGACATTTGGTGGGGACTTTAAGGTTGGCACAATTTCAAGCTTGGTAAACTTGGCCTGTCTTGTATTTGGTCAGTTTGTAGAATACCATTGAGCATTGAAGCTGATCAATCCTGATGAAGCTATTTTGAGATAGGAAGAACAGAATACAAGTTCACTTTTGGTAACTGGAGAAATAAGTCAAACTCACATATGCTTTTCACTTAGCTTTTACCAGCAGGCATGTAAGGCATCACCAGAAAGGCCCTGCGTCCTCTCAGGTGTAGAGTGAATGGGAAAATTATGGGCTTCAGGAGGACTGGGTGTCCTCGGTCAGACTTTCCCTGCAACATCCTAGTGTGTTCTCATAGGTAGCAAGTGAGGTGTACCACTGTACTGTGCAGCCCACGGGTTTGTTTCCAAGTATAGCAGCAGGGAGAAGGTGTGTGCTTGGAGCTAGAGGTCAGCTAGCTCGGTGTGGTTCTCAGGGGACATTAAGAGCTATTGAGGACTTGCAAGGTCATAGATCTCTGCTGTCAGCTCATGATTTCTGCTAAATTTATGTGACACAGAACAAGCTTATCCCAGGATCCAGAGGAACTGTTAAGCAGATCAGTTTGTTACAACTGGTGGCCCTGTAGATACCAAGTAAGTTTTTTCCATCCTGGGTATGCACCGAAGAGCAGCTTCCCTGCAGAGTGAGCATGGAGACCACCTCTCCTGGAAAGAACAGGGTCTGCAGGATCGACCACATTTGCCATCATTTTATGGATTCTGTGACACCAGGCTGATGGTTTCAGTCGCAAGCCTCCATTTCTCATCCCTCTTCAGTCACAGGGACACATGAGTGAGGAGCAAGGCCTAGGCCAGGACTCTGATAGTCTTCTTCCTTTTCTTTCTTTTTTTCAAGGGAAGCTTAAGGAATTTTATCTATCTATCTATCTATCTATCTATCTATCTATTTATTTATTTATTTGATATCAGGAATTGAAATCGGACCTTTGGCTTGCCCACCAAGAGTTTGTACCACTGAGCTATATTCCCAGTCTCTTTCTTCCTTACAATGTACTCAAATTATAGATCATTAGTACCATCAATCAATCACTCATTCACTCACTAAGTATTTTGGGAACAACTTCTGAGCATGTGTAGAGGGATGAGGATAGTGTGCATAAATGAGGCAAGAACAAGAGTAGGAGAGAGGGTCCCTGTGAGAGTCTACTGTGTGTGCATGCACAGGTGTGAGTGCATGTCGGTGTGCATCAGTGTGTCTGTATGTACATGTGTGCAGTATTGCACTCATGCATTGTATGTACACATGCATGTGCTTACATATATGTGCATGTTCATGTGTGTGTATGTGTGTATGTTTGTGTATGTGTGTAGCATGTAGGCAGTGGAAGGGAGGTTCTGAAAACCATATAGATGTATTTTTATATGTTCTTCTTATAAAAGTGAAAAAAAATTCTCAGTTTGTTGTTTTGGTAGTGATACCATTTCTGCTTTTCTGACCTCATTTTCACTTGAATTCTTTACACTGTAATTAAATCCAATTTCTTGTTGCTTTGCTCTCTATGTGTACTTTAGTATAAAATAGTAGCCTGTTAGCCCCGGTAGGTGCAGCTGACTGAATCCCAGTTTCTGGGTGACTTTACCAGGGAGCTGCATCTCAGCCTTGCTGGTGACTGACACTTTCCAAAGATCCCAGGCATGGAGGGCGCTACAGCTGACAACTGGGAGACGTGGGGCCACCTCAGGCA
The DNA here is from genome assembly GCA_004027025.1 of Myocastor coypus. NCBI lineage: Eukaryota > Metazoa > Chordata > Mammalia > Rodentia > Myocastoridae > Myocastor > Myocastor coypus. Next base: position 24,184 of record PVJA010006120.1, read on the forward strand.
AGGCTGGTGGCTATCCCACTGCTGCTCCTTTTTCAGAATTTCCTCCAGCTGTTCCAATTTCCTTCCCTTGCTTGCCCAGGTTTTGCCTGAGTCTCAAACTTCATTTCTTGACCTTCTCTTGACTCTACCCAGCCTCTCCTTGAGGCAGGTGCTGCCTGGATCCCCGTGTGGGGGCTACAGACATGGAAAAGGTCCTTGGCCCACTGTGCCACTGCCCAAACCACACACATACACACACACACACACCTGTGTCACGTCATGACCGCAGACACCAGAGGCATTGTATGCAACCACTCTTTTAGGGAAAGAAAATCAAACAATATCTGAAGGAAGTTCCATGCTGTCTAATCTCATTTGCCCTATAGTTGAGTTTTCATGTCTGAGTCTGTCAGCAACCAAATGAAGAGAGACTATTTCATAGAATTACACACAACCAGAGGCATCTATAAGGAAGAGAGAAAAGTGTGAAGAGGGGCTAGGGAGATAGCTCAGAGGAATAAGTGCTTGCCTGGCAAGTGCAAGATTCTCAGTTTGATCCCTGGTACCACCAAAAAAAGAAAATAAAAAATAGTGTGAAGGAAATTGAAGTAGAAAAGTAAAACTAAGGCACTTGAAAAAGTGAGAAGAGGAAGACCCAAACCAATCAAATTGAACTGAGTGCCCCGAAACATATTGAAATACTTCTCAGTATACTCTGATGTGTCCACTCCAAATCCAAGATGGGGGAAATTTGAAGGGAAGTCTATGGGAATGCTACGCACTTTGCCCATCATTCTCTATGTCAGATGCCTCTGGCAGGTTTATGGCAAGTGAAGACCTGGTGTATGCTGCAGCCCATGATATGAAGATGATACTAAGAAGCCCCATGGACTTGTTCAGTAGATCCTCTTACTGCCCAAATTTTTTATTCTAACACCTGGAAACTTTTGTTCAATCATAGTCATACTGTATTTGTATATTGAATCCATCCCTAAGAGCATATTTATTTCAGCTAAGACAAATGAAGAAAGTAAGTTATAGAGTTGTGAAAAGTACAGAATGGACAGTTTCTGACTGAGTTTTCTTAAAATCAACCAAAGCATAGTACGTGCAACAATCCATCTGCCTTTTTTTTTTTTTTTGTACCAGGAATTGAACTTGGGACCTTGTTCTTGCCAGACAGATACCTATGCCACTGAACTATTGTTCAATCCATCTGTCAGAAGAAAGAACTCACTCCTTAGACTGATTAATTCCTAATACACACATAACTTAGTACACAGCTCTCCCACACGTACTCTTTTGCATTCTCCTGTACTCCTGCGTATTCTCTGCATTGTGTGTGGCCAACCGTGTCCTGATACTCCATGGTTTTCCATCTCCTTTCTCCCACTTTGGAATGTTGCTCCTGCTTACCTTGTTCTTTTTGTCATCTCTTCTTCAACTTATGTACAGCACTTTACCAACTGTGCCTAGAAAGCTGACTCTGGATGGCCTCTTTGTCTGACCTTCTTAACATACCCAATTGCCATGCTATAGTTTGGAAGCTGTCACTGATAGTTTCCAAGGCAACTGTAGTTCACAAATCTTGAAGCTTGCTGAGGTCAGTGCATTTTCTCTGGGCATTCACAATCCTTCTACAGGGGGCCTTGGAGACAGCTCAGTAGTCTAAAGCCCCTGCTTATGAAAGCTTAGGCAACCTCAAGGATCACAGTTCCATCCCCAGCACCACATGCTGTGCCGGCCCCACCCCCAGGGCAGGCTGAGCCAGCCATTAAAGAAAAGAAGTTAGCAAAACCCTTCTGCAAGACTAATGTAAAAGTCCACCGTGGTGATCGTTCTACTTTAAGCCAACTGAGTTCTCTCAACTGCCGAAAGTGTCTGTACTCATCTCACAGTGTAGCTCAAAACATCCCTGGCAAGCTTGAAGAGTCTTTAGTGGATTTAATTGTGCCTTAGAAAATTAATACAAATTTTGCAACACACTACATAATGTACATTAGAGAGTTTCATTATATAAAAAGCCCTCAACCGTGCAAATAGCAAATTATTGATCTAGTATACTAGATCCATTTTTTTTTTTTTTTTCAGGGTACATGACTTAGCTCATCCTCTAAGGAGTCAAACAGCTTAATGGCAGCAGATTAAACCTTGGGGTTTGCATATGCTGTAGGGGTAAATATATTCTTTTTAGGATTTAAGCAAATGTTTATTTAATACCCTGATTTAAATCAGACTTTAAAATATTTTTATGCTTTAAATTCTATGTAGTGCTTCTTTTTCTTCTTTATGAGTATGCCACATCATTTATCTTCCATTCTGCAAAGACAGATACCCATAAGCAGTCCTGGGAAGTGGGGCTCTGGCTGCGGAAACAAAAGGTTTGGGGGGGTCACATCTCATGCTCATGCCCCGCCTCCAGCAAAGAAGGTTATTTCAGCCCCTGGAGGTGGTTTTGAGCCCTCTGACATCGCTTTGAACATGGAAAATAAAGAGAGCCTCGGGTTTTATCATCCTGCCTTCCAGGGAGCTGAAGCTACAACTCTTGTCAAAATAACAGTATGTTGCTCATTGAAGGTGGTAGAATTCAAACATTCCAATCCTGAGAGCCTTAGAACAGCTGCAGGCTAACATAGCTACTGGGAATGGGTCATGCGTTCTAGTAAAACTTGATTAATAAAGCAATTTCTAAAAGTGGGAAAATATACAGTTTTGTGTCATGAAAAGATAGTTACAAAGAGGCAGAGGACTGAAAAATAAACTTAATTGTAATAAAATAGTGAAGCTAAGAATGGCTGAAATGGGAGATCATTTTCTTTTTTAACCTGGTTTGGTCAAGGTTTGTATCAGCTCAGTTTTAAATGAGAAGTGCCCTCAAGTCGAGGAATTATCCACAAACAGCTACATTCTGCAATTGCATTCAACTGGAAAACCAACCACTTTGTAACCCATCCTCTTGCGTAAAGTGGTGTGTGCCTTGAATTTGAGGGGAATGAAAGAAAACAAGGCTAGAAGTAGAAGAGCCAGACAGGTTTCACCTGTTGGTGAATAAGCTTCACTTGACTGTTACAGAAAATTGAATTTGATGTATTCTATGCAGACAGGAATGACAATCCTCTATCAGATAGATGAAAACTGCCAACTATTTAGAGGTAAGCTGTTCGTTCTACCCTTAAAAGTAGCATGCCATTTATATACAAAAACCTGAGTGCACAGACAACTAAACACTTTAATACATTAAATAAATGTACAATTTTTGAAATAACATAATTAACGATAGTAGAGGGTAAAGGTCCTATGGTATTATGCAGTCATCATGTCTATGAAAACAGGCTCAACTTCTCTTAAGATTGTGAGGCAGGAGGAGGAGCAAGGGAGGATCTTATACCCCAGAGCCCTAGCCTGTGTTGCTGTTTTGAGGTAGGGCTGCTCAAATCTGCCAGCGAAGTAGTGCTTGGGTCTCTCTCTGTCTCTGTCTCTGTCTCTGTCTCTTTCTTTGTTTCTCTCTCTCTGCTGTCTGTCTATCTCTGTCTCTCTGTCTGTCTTTCTCTTTCTGTCTGTCTCTGTCTCTTTCTGTCTGCCTCTGTCTCTTTCTGTCTGCCTCTGTCTCACTGTTTCTGTCTGTGTCTCTATCTCTGTCTTCTCTTCTTTCCTCTCCTCTCCTCTCTCTCCCTCTCTCTCTTTTTCTATTTTTCTGTCTCTGTCTCTCTCTTTCTGTCTGTCTCTCCGTTTCTGTCCCTCTCCCTTCTCCCTTCTCTTCTCCTCCCCTCTAATCTGCTCTCCTCTCCTCCTCCAGTCTCTGTCTCTGTCTCTGTTTCTCTTTCTGTCTTTCTCTCCAATGGAGATTGGATACAAGAACTTCACACCTCTTTTACTTTTTTGTCTTTTTAACTTTTGATTCAGGGGACACCAAGTCACTAAATCCTCTAGACTAGGTGGTAACTTGTAATCTTCATGCCAAAGCCTTCCAGAGAGTTACGCCACTCTAGTACATAACAGGTCACATAATATGGGTGAAATTCACCTGTTGCTAGTTTGGCACACCTGAATTCACTTTGCTGTGGATGAACACAGAGACTGAGATGCACAGACAGCTACCATTATGCTAAAGTAAATATTTGCATTAGAGAAGTATGGGGTGTGTGCATGTTTTTACACTGAGTAAAGAACTGAGTTAAAATCTGGATTAGCCAAATATTGGCTAATAATTCATTAAGACAATTGTCAAGCATGTTGAACTGCAGTGACCTTGCTCCTTTGAAGGGCTTGCAAATTGTTTTGCCCTTCCTTCCTCTGCATGCCCTGAATTTGAGAGTGGATATCACGCTGACAGTGCTACGGTTGGTTTTCTCTTGTAGGTTTAGATAGGTTTTGTCTGTACTGTCCCTATTGGAGTATGTAACGGAGAATGTAAGGACGTTTTTCCCCTTTTTTGTGGTACTGAGGATTGACTTCAGGCACTTGTACACACTGTGCTATCACTCCACCAGTCACCATGAAACTACAGCCCCGGGCCCAGAATTACAATGGAAGATTCAGGCAATGAGACACCTATAATATTTGGCAAAAAATAATGGAAGAAGATATAATAAAAATTACTTAAAGGTTATTATCTTCAAATGGTAAGGCTATAGCTGCTCACTTTCTTTTTGATACTTTTCTATACTTTAGAAATTCTTGTAATAAAACTTTGATAAATTTTTAAATTCGGAAAAGAAACCAGATGCAGAGTGAATGTGGCACAGTGAATGTGGAGAAGCAGGAGTGTGGATGGAGTCATTGCACATCTTTACTAAGCACTTGCTTCATCTGAGGACTTACTCTGGCTCCTTGAGATGCAGCAAGTACAAAGAAACAAACAGGTGAGCATCCTGTCATGGTAGAAGTTAACATTTTGGGAGATGGAAGGCAGAGCCTGGGATAAGCAAGGGAGCTTAAGGCACACGTTGTATGAGGAAGCCAGAGAACGCCTTATCTTAAAAATGGCATTGTTGTCCCTACGTAAGGGAAAAGCGAGAGAGGCATGAGATCTGGAATAACAGCAATCCCGGCAGACAGCACCATGAATGCAAAGAACGTTCCAGGAGCTATGAGGAAGGCTCTGTGATGGAATGGGAGCTTAATCATTTTTTGTTTCTTTTAATATAGAAGAAATAATAGCAAGTGAGTACGTAGACTGGAGTCATTCGGTAGGATGGAAGGGCTTGGTGACACAGGAGACTATGGAAAAAAAATATGAAGTGAGAAATATTTTGGGTAATGTCTCTCTGAAAAACAGAATGGAGTGTTTTGTATCAGGTAAAGAAAATGAAATAAATTAGCTGCTAACAGTAATCAAAATAAAAAGAATTAGTAGACAGTTTTGCCCAAGGCTTCAGATTATTTACAGTTTATCTAGTTCAAGGTTAAAGAAAATAGCTATTGAATGCTCATTATGAGTAGAAGACTTTCTTTGAAAACAAGATCTTCTTATTTTTATTTTTTATCATTTTTTAAATTTATGTGTTTGGTACTGGGTCTCACTGCACACCTTGGACTCATAGTGATCTTTTTATTTTCAGTCTCCCCAGTGCTGGGGAAAGAAAGATTTTACAATCAGAAGCTTAAGAAATCTTTCAAACCCTGTTAGCTATGTATCAGCTCAGAATCCGATTCAAGATTTCTTAGATGTTACCCATCATAGGCAATTAATGAGCATGGGAATTTTCCTTCGTGTGCCTTTGGTCAGCATGCACAGACCTAAACCTTGACTTACCTCTGTTTTGAGATAGTATATTGGATACTTGTTGCTTTGTGACTAATTATGTCCAAGTTTGACATGGGAAAAAACTATTATCTCACTTCTTTCCTGGCCCAGAAATAGCATCTCTTTGCCTCTGCCACAGATTTCTGCAGTAAGGTGTTGGATGAGTGGAGATGTGATCCAAAGACCTGACCATGGCTTACTATTCCAAGCTCTCTCTGGTCCTCGTTGCATGGTCTTTTGATAGCCTGACTGGGGTCCCTTTCAGTCTCTTGCCTTGCCACAAAGCAGATGCTGGCATGACTACTGGATTTGTATAGGGCCAGAGGTTCAGCAAAAGAAGGCAACAGGACAAGAGACACAGCCACCCTATTCCTAATCTCAGGAAAACTTTCATCCTTTAGGTGAAAGATCATAACAACTGTTCCTTTGACATTCACTGCATCTATGACTTTGTTTATTTTTATTATTTGTTATGAATGTCTAATGTAGAGGAAAAGGAAACAAATTCAGTCATAAGTCTATACCATTTGGATTTTAAGTGTCTTCTAAGGCTCTGGTATTGAAGACTTGGTACTGTTAGGGGTTACTGAAGCCTTTAGTTGATGAGCTCCAGGGGGAGGAAGTTAGGTCACTGAGAGAGTGACCTTGGAAGAGATACTGTGCTGTGAGTCCCTTCTTGTCTCTTGGCTTTCCTGTCTCTGTGGGGTAAGGAACTTCCTCCACCAAAGCCCTTGCTCCACTATGTACTGAAAACAACAGACCAAACTTCTGAATCTGTGAGCCACAGTAAGCCATTCCTCCCTTTAAGTTGATTTGTCTCAGGTTTTGGTCATAGTGATGGAAAGCCTATTAACGCAACTACATGACCACCATCATATAACTTCAAATTTTAGTCTGAGCATAATATTTGATATCTGTAATAGCTGATACACTGTGTCAGCTTGAGAAGTTTAGAAGTTTACCTCAGCAATTCAGTAGGGAGCCAGGGCCCTCACTTTGTAACATCCTGACACTATGCAAGAATGTCCAGGGAAGGCAGACTATATACAGTACAAGGGGGGAAAAGACGCTTCTTCTCCCTCTTTTTGTTCTCATTGCGTTTCCTGTCTTCGCTGCCTTAAGCTGTTGCTCCTGTCCCATTCTACCCTGCTTTGGAGCCCGCTGGTTATGGGCTGAAACTGCCACAGACTGTGAGCTAAGTAAACCTTTCCTTTCTTAATTTGGAGTTTTGGCATTTTGTCTAAGCAAGCAGAGAAAAATAACTAAGATTATCACCTACAGTGTGCATCTTTTTGTGGGTTCAATTCCTATCTCTGTATTTACTAGTGAATAGCTTTGCAGAAGTTACCAAAACTGCTGTACCTCAGTTTTCTCATGTGCAGCATTGGGTCAACACCTAACCCTTTGAAATTTTGTGAGGAACACATGTAAGGAAGTTAGAAATTATTTGGGGTCATTTTTATTTTGTAAAAATAATTGATAGGATCTCAGAAAATCTGGAAGCACAGAAGAGAATAAATGAGTATAGATTTGGAATTCCATGGTTTTGGAATTATTGATAATGGGGATCATAGCAATCATGGATCTGATGATCTCTACTTCCTACACATTGACTTCTAGCTCATTGTCTGAGGAGAGGATAAACCAAAGATAATGAGGACCCTGGATGTAACCAAACTACAAACCCCAGACATGTTATACTATGATCATTTGAGCTGTTAGGAAACTAGCTGGTTTAATCTTTTTGAATGTTTTTCCATTTGCATGGGGGAAAAAGTATGTTTGGCATCCCATAATTTCACTAAAACAAAAGAAAAAAGGTACCAGGTTGGTTTTTCTATTATTTAATTAAAATTACACTTTTCTTCCAATTACTAAACCTTGATAGCACCAGAATGACTTTGATGTGACAGTCAATGTGGCTTCACAAAGGGTAGCTCAGGTTCATTCTGACTCTTAGGGTAGAGATGCTTTCTCTGCAACTGGGAGGATGGTCATGAAGAGGAAGAGCTGAGTGGAATGGTCAGGTAAAAACATGCAGTTGTGCAGGACCCGGCAGGAGAGACGAGCTGGTGTCTCTGAGCTTCAGCACTATTCAGGGCTCAGGACAGCTGCACCTGTGGGACAGAAAGGCAGGTGGAGAGGGAGGAGAGAAAGGAAGCGATGGAATCACAAGCAGGGACTACGACAGATGAAGGAGACTGGACGGGGAACACCGAGAACAGGCAGGAGGTTAAGCAGGGTTACCAAAGACAGTGAGAGTGTTTATAGAGAAATTGGCAGAGAATAACAATAAGCTGAAAAATCAAACATGTAACTTCACAAAGTGCAGCTTGTGGCAACTGCAGTAGATGCGTGAAGCTGCCTTTCATTTTTTCCCTTCTAGCATTCACTTTGGGATGATTTTACCTCTGTCACCAGCTAAAACCACTCTCCACAGAAGCATGTGCGGCCTCTCAGGACTGTAGGGCTTGGAAGGTTCTGGTCAGTGGTTGACTCTCACGTCTGTATCTCAGATAATGACTTGAAGGGACAATGAGAGCTATTAAAAAGGAGTTTTGAAGTTATTTAGATATGGAGATCCAATTTTGGTTTTGCTTTTTTCTCTCTCATAAAATTTTCTTCAGATTCTCTAAGATAAGAAAATTTTGAAGCACTTTATGGGTGAATTTCAATAGTTTAGTGCTATATTTAAAATTTTGTATCCTTATTTATGCCATTTTATCTTTTTACACTTTCATTCTTCATCTGAGGCTCTAGACCACATAAGTGCTTAACCAGCCATTAACTTTTATTAGTAGAGCTAAGTGAGAGGCTCTGACAGGAGCAGCATAAAACATTGACCTGCTTTGACTGGGTAAGAGAAGAGGGTGTGCAGTCCAGCCAGGTGCCCCTGCTTGCTGTGCCTGCTGGGGTGCTGCTGCTCTCTCCACCTTCTCTGAAAGAACCATGGCAACTTCCCTCTCCCGAGTGCCATTGACTCCTGTTAAAATGTTCTTGCCGACACCACTGATGGCAAATCGTCTGAATTTAGAAGTAGCAAATGTCCTGTGTTCGAGAAATGGATATAAGAACTACAGAAGACTAAAAGGACAAATAGAAGAAGAGGGAAAAAAACCCACCCCATCCATCAATATTCTACCTTTCGTTCTGGTATGTTCCAAGGTCTGGTTTTTGCTGTGGAAGACAGGAGGAGGCCATTTACAGAATTTAGAGGTTGAAATAACACATTCAATGTGTCAAAGGACCAAATCTAACTAATCTACTAAGCTCCAAGAGAGTATTTTCAATTTCCTTTGGTACCATTAAAGATATTCATTTCAAGGACAAATAATCCTACTTTTCAATAAGCTGTAGTTCTGCTGTATAGACTATAATCTGTAGGGCAAACATACAGCTCTTTGCACTAATTTGGAGAATCTGAATTCGGCTTCCTCAGATGTTATATTCTTTCTGTGCATGAAGTCAAAGATACCATTGCATTAAGGAAACACACTGACATATTAATCAGAAAAACAATGTTCTCCAGAGTGCTGACATTTTCATATGGAGCTGTTATAGAGTGGATATCCATATTCTCACCAGTGATGTCTCAATAGAAAATGGTGGATGGCAAGCTTTCTTTTGGAGTGAAGTGTTTTTCTCTGGGATTCCCAGTAAAACTTTTATGCTCTTCTCTCTACAGTTCCAGTTCAGAATAAAGAATGAACTATACTCAAAAGAAAGTTTAGGATTCTTAAATTTTTTTTTTTTTTTTTTGAGACAGGGTCTCACTATGCAGTTCTTGAGCTCACTTTGGTAGTCTAGGCTGGTCTCGAACTCGCACCAATCCTCCTGCCTCAGCCTCCCAAGTGCTGGGATTACAGGCGTGCGCCACCACGCCCGGCGGATTCTTAAATTTTTTATATCAAAATTATTTCCATTGCAGCAAAATTTATTGCTAAAGATACACTTTTCATTGTAGACTTCCTACTCAAGAGATTCCAGATTCTTGAATAATTTTAAAGTTAAACACAGGATCTCAAGATCACTCTTGATCTATGCACATAACATCCTTTTTATTTCTTAAATTTTACATTTATTTCACTTGAGGTAGCATAGGAGGAAGAAACAGAAGAGAACTATCATTCTTCAAATTTTTATGAATTTCATTTTCTAGAATTTTCTTCTTCCCACAAATACTTGATTTACGTACTAATGAATTACTTTAATTCCTGATGTTCAATTTGTTCAATGTTGTAATCTCCTCGCAGCCTATTTTTTAATATTATCACTTGGATCCAGTATTATAATATACTGATTTGAACAATAACTTCATTATTAGAGTAACGTTTGCACATGGTTAGAGCAGCTCATTCTGTCCTGAGCAGCAGAGCATAGCTGATGCTTGGGACTGTGTATGACCTTAGCCCAGGCAGATATAAGGTTGAAATACGTGAAACAATAGGCTAAACAGAAATGGACTAAATGGACTTGGATTAGCACGACTCATAATTTTCCAAAGGAAATAATTTAACTTCTCCCTTGGTTATTTGTTAAGTGATCATTTGCTTCAGTAAATGAAAAGTTAAAGTTTAGGATTAAGCTCTGTGTGCAGCAGACAGCACAGAGGTCAGGACTTTTCCTGATTTGTTCTCCACCTGTGGAGGAATTGAGGAGATCTACATACACAAAAGAGGCAACCTCTAAGCAACATGTGGGACTGCATCAAGGGGCTCTGTGAAGAAGTGGTAATGAAAATTATTGTCTACATACAAAGTACTGAATTCAAAGTCTTTAGCATTTTACAATATGTGGAAACCTAAGACACTGGTCTCTAGGAAAAAATGATACATTCACCTTAACAGAGCAATGACAGATACAAGATCCAGGAATCCCTCCGCACGTAGCTGTCTGGGATTCTTTGCACTCCTACCTGCCTGCTGCCCTCAGTTTCTCCATGGCAGAGATTCTAATATAACCTCACATCATTCAGTGCCTTGTCCAAAGCGAAAAATTATTGAAACTCAAGGAAAATTCTGTGTGAGTTAGAGGTGAGGTGAGAAAATTAAAGGGGACAAAGTAAAAGGATCATGGGCTGCCAAGGTCAAAACTCTTATTTGCAATTTCACCAGGGTAGACGACCAAACTGAGCCTTAGTCTGCAAAAGCACGCACTGTCCATCAAAGATGATCTAATATGTGTTCATTTATTTAATAGCTCATGATAGTAGTTAGCCCTGTCTAAATCTATACTCATTCTTTTTTTTTATTTGATGGAAAGGACCATCATGCTTACACCATCCTTGCTTATAACAGTGAAGTACTATGTTGGCCACCAATAAGGAGCAAGATTAATTTACTCTCGATGAGATGTTAAACTTATAAACGGTGTAGGCTTGAACTTTTCTGTGATTTAAGAAGTGTGGTTTTGAGATGCAGGCTGGACTCATGGCAACAGTTTGGGTTCAAATCCTCTTTTATCTTATTTGTATCACTTTATGATAGTATTTTCTTTTTCTAAAATAAATGTAAATAATAGCATCTAACTCCATCAGTTATAAAAATACAATGCAGCTATAGTCCAAGAAACAATTGGTCCACATACCATCGCTTGGATCCAGGTTCATAAAACTGATTTAAAAAAACATTAAGTACTAAGCAGAGTTTGAAAATTGTTACAGTAGCCTCATCTGTGCAGCAGAGAGTAGCTGGTGCTTAGAACCTCATGAAATGTTAAGTCCTCTTTTTCTTCTTTCTGGAGTCACTGTACAGTAATCCCGCCAGCGTTTGGGCCACATCTGGAAGATCTATCAACAGTTGTTGGCTAGTAAGTGATGGGGAGCGGTATGGTAATACACAGGGAGGGATTCTATGGATATAGTAGATAACCTAAAAGTAGAACAACTGCTCCATAATGGTTTCTTGTTCTTGTATTAAGTAAGATTCTGTGTCAAATTGTTAAGTAGAGATCTATTTATGATCTTACTTAAATCTACTGTCCCATGATTTACTGATGAATCTTGTAAAATGATGAGTTATATTTTCTACAAACTGTTCTAATGTCCATGTTGAGTAGAGCTAATTAACAATGGCAGGTTGCTTTGGTAAATCGTGAAGCATTCCCTGTCAGCTCGAATCAGGGAAGATGTTTAATTTTGTAAAATTACAGCTATGTTTTCTCTGTATGATACTAACCACATCTTCATAAAAGATAGAAAAATAATTTTTACTCTGCTATCAGGTCTAATGTCTTTATTAATCATATTTGGAGTTGAATTTCAATAACCAAACAAGATTTATTAGCTGTGATGATATGGATAGCATCATTTCTTTTCTGAATTTTTTCTTTTCTTTTTTCATATTCTCTTTACTTTGGACAGAATTTTGATCTAAAAGAAGCTAGATTATGTTTCATTAGATAGAATGACCCTCAGCACTCATGGTGACTTGGGCTTCTAAGGGAGAAACAGTTCTGAAAGTACCTTCAAAGTATCATCAAAGTACTTTCAAAGTCAGGAGGGGAAAGCGTAGGGGAGCGCCAACCATGCTGCGAGCTCTGTGGTGTTTTCTGACAGAATGTGGATGGTCTCATACCTGGTGCTCACAGGGAAGAACTTGAAGCTCAGCGAACTCCTCCCCCAGCTGATTCAGCTGGCTACTTCCACAACTCAGCTGGGTTATTGAGATGTTTCAACGTGAAATTTGTTTTTCCTCACTGAACTTTAAGCAGAATTTCAAGTGCCAAGTCTCCAAAGCCAAGTGGGGCTATTAAGAGATAATTACTAATTATGCTAATTTGAGAAGTTGCTGCTATTTTCTTCCTTGGTCATTTTACATGGCACTCTCCTGAGAGAACAGTCCCCTCACAAAGTTAATAACCTTCTTTCCTCTGCAGTGTTGGTAGAGGACAGCATGTCCTAAGCTTCCAAACTCCAAACTCAAGAAGATTTACAGCTGATCTGAAAGTATGATAAACTTGGATATGTTTTAGGGATCCCGTACCTGTTAGTGATGTACTAGTTATTAATTTGTCACATGACAGCAATGATTATTTTCCTAGGTACTCAGACCAAAAGAGTAATTTAATTTCTAAATATTTCTACATTTTGCTTTCATCACCTCTGAATATTAACAATGAAGTTTTAGAATGCTCCATGGTATCCTGTGGACTGAATTAGTTGGTGTAGCATGGTGTATCTTTGATAATTATCATCCTTGCTCTTTAAAAAGTTACTAATTAAATAAAATAAGATGGGACATCAGAACCAATTGTGTATCTCCCTGTGTTTGAAGTTGATCACATAAATCTCATCTTTGCAATGAGAATATGCTCGTGAAAAGGACGTGCTGGAGAAGGAAGAGGGAGAGGCTGTAGAGGTGGAAAGTCACTAGCCCCTCACCCCTGGCTTCTATCTTCTGCCCAAGGGGAAACAGAGGGAGTTTTCTAGCTGGCCAGTGTTCAAGGTCTCCTTAGGTTAATTGGGTTCAGCCCACTGGACTTCCTATGGACATGGATTGGAGGAGGACACTGGTGTCTGTTCTTGGGTGCCCATCTATTGCCAGTTTGAAGGTCTTTCTGGCTGCTGTAACTTTCATACTCTAATCCAGCCTTCAACTTCATCTTTAATGGCCATCAAATCCACATTGTTATCTCAGTTTTGCTTCTTATAGTCAGTCTTTACAAACTCTCAAGGACTTTTCAGTCACTGGGCACGAGTGGCTCTGAGCTTGGGTGTTTTTCACCTTCCCCCAAACAAGCTATTGTGGGTGGGGACAACTGAGCCTAAGCCTGGGCTCCATGGAGAAACCAAGTCACTGTTTTCCCAACTGTGGGCTGGTTCTCAAATGTCACTCCTTGCTTAGTCAGAGGACAGCTGATTTATCTTTCAACACAAAAAGCCACGAACTTGATGTTTCTTAACAGAGATGATCAAGTCAATTGCGTACTATGGACCAGACCCTTTTTCATATTCAGAAGTGGGCAAAAGGACCAAGCTCTGAAGAGTGTTATGCAGAAAACCTTTTAATTCTAGCCTCGACCTACTTTGTTGCCAGGAGCATCATCACAGATGATGAGGGCACTTTATATACTGATAATTGGTGCAGATTTACTGTTTGACACAGAACGCATTATCTTACAGCATCCCTTATGGATACTGTTTTTCTATGGTTGACAAAAAGAATGACAACAATAAGAAACCAAGAGATTTTACAGCTAATTAACCAGCTGACCTCAGGCAAGTTACTTATTTTCTCGGAAACTCAATTTTCTCTTGCATTATAGTTCTCAATAAGTGGGAGCTATAAGCATCAGTAATTTCCTTGAAATTGATGGCTTATTTTTATATTTCAGGAAAATAAGTGATACATGTATTAACCTTTTGTCCATGCTCTTACAGATTTCCATGTATCACATCTTATTTTATAAGATGTAGGAAGAATAAGGCCTGTCACATTGCTAAGTTTTCCAGATTGTAGTAGAACTCACATAGCTGCTTAGAATTGAATGTAAGTCTGAACTATGTGTTCACACCAACACAGCAATCCAGTGAAAAATCAACACTGAGATACATTCTCTGGGTGTTTTAGCCATTTACTAAGATGTTTACTTTTGATTTTTTTTTTTTTGAGTTGTTGCACTTTTGTCAAAATATACTCATTAGAAATAAAGAAATTTACAAATTATATATGCCTAAGATGCATTAAGAGGATGCATAAGACAAGATTCAAAAATAGCATAAACTACTTTTAAAACAGATAATCTCAAATTGATGTCCTGAATTTCTTTCAGGATGAAGATGTAAATACCAGGGTTTCTGTTTATGAGTGGATCTGTGCTCCTTTCCTGGCACATGCACGGTGCTCAAGGCCTACTTGCTGCAGTCTGACTAAGCAGAAATATAATATGCTTTTAACTTTAAAAATAATATTTTAGACTGGAGTAACGGAGCCCTTATACAAGCAAAGAGTGCATGGTTTGACGGATTCTGTTTCAGATAAAGGTAAGAAATGCTGGGTACACGGCAGAAACTACTCCTTTTCCTTTGAATATACTTGAAACAGGGAAGTAAGAGGAAGCTTCAAGCATGCTGTTTCCTTGTACTGGATGGAGCTGTCTATGACCTGGAGACGCAACTCAAGGGCCCAGAAAGGTCCCCTTCACCCTGCCCAGAAAACATTCGCAGAGCCTCTATCACAGTTACTTTCACTGCATGACACAAATGCCTGTTTTTCGTACTCTGAAGCTCCTTGGTCATGACAGCATGGTTCTCATCAGTCAAGTGCAGGTCCCTGTGAAATAGTCTATCAAATTGTTTCCAGTTGTCAATGAGCCAACAATAGACTTTGTTTATTTTATTTTTTAATTTTTTATGTATTGGTGTAGGATCTCACTATACAGCTCAGACTCGTAATGATCCTCCTATTTTCAGCCTCCCTAGTGCTGGGATTACAGGCCTGCACCGTCATGCCTGGTTTTGGTAGCCTGGGGCTGGGGCTCGTGTGGCATATGGTGTCTGGAACATCAGATTTTAATAATAATCTGTTGGAGGGAAATGGGCAGCTGCTGAAGGGAAGGTGAAAAGAGGACTGTGAGTCATCAGAACCCTGGCTGGCCAACCTAGGAACCAAGGAGGATGCCACCCACACCTGGACAGAGTGGCAGATGATACCAGCCTAAAATAAAATATGTGAAGTCACAGCTAATCCATTCCAGAAAAGCTTGAGTTGACTGTACCCAGTCCCAAATAAAACCTTCAGTGTCACTAGCCAGCACCTACCAAATGTACTTACAGATTTTCTGGCTTTATGGAGAAAAAGTAAAAAAAAAAAAAAAAATAATCCAGGGCCTGCTGCTCTTAGAATATTGCATTCTGATGGGCATGTAGAAAGATATAGCATTGGTAGAGAAGAGGGGAAAGAAGAGGCTGCAGGTAGATAACAAATATGAACACAGAATTGCAAATGCTGCATGTATAAATATCCACAGGACTGTGTTAACAAGGTTTTCTCATGTGATTTGAGATAGACTTTAAAGAACATTTTAAAGGCCAAAACTCTGAATGTTGACAAAAAGAAAAGATAGGATATCACATGTATGCCTAATATCTTCAGTACAGAAGCCTATTAAATAAATGTAGTGACTAGAATTCAAGCTCCTTGTGTTAACAAAATTCTTATAGTAGCTAAAAAGCCATGCTTCAGAGCCCATGAGGAACAGGAGATAAAAGTCATATTTTCTATCAGTTGCAAGTTAATTATTGATGTGTTAGATTTGCTTGTTTCCTTGAAGAAACAGAGAGTGCTAAATTGGAGGTCTCAGGATATAAACAAGCTATAAAAAGATATTGACAATACAAACTTGAATCAGGGTCAAATGCTTGCCTAATTAGTGTTTTTCTGCGTATATTTTCTATTGCTTCTAAGGACTTGCAAAGTGAAGAGTTACAGAGAAACATCCTTCAGAGGCTTGCTCACCAGCCTTTGACACTAACGGAGGTGGCGGAACCTTGGGGCACTTGGTAGGGGAGCTTCCACTCCTTGTTGTTTTTCCTGGCTGCCAAGATGCCAGCCATCACCTCACCTCGCCTTGTGTCCCAGCTGTTATTATGCACTGCATTATCACAGGCCCAAAGCAACCTGCCCAAGAGAGCATGAGTGAAATATCTAAAACCATGAAACAAAACAAATGTTTTTACCTTTTAGTGAATATTTTCAGGCATTTTGTCACAGCAATAAAAAACTGACAATTGCCCATAACTCTTTGTTTTACATAAGAAGACACTATCTTCATGTGTGAGGATCTAATTAAAGGATGCTCCATCACTTCAAAATATATTAGTCAGAACTGGTGGAATGATATATTTAGGTAATTTTAGGGGAAGAAAATGTTCTTAGGGCAAGAGGGGCTATAAAATTTTTCAAAATACAGCAAAATCATGGATATTTAAATAGATTCAGTATAAAAATTGTAGGCTAGGATCAGAAGGCACTGGGGGTCAGGGCCTAGGTTCACTTTACACCATTAGGT
>PVJA010006120.1:41018-75138 GCA_004027025.1 Myocastor coypus
AGGCATGTGTCACCACGCCCAGAGTCCATGGCCTGCTCAGCGTGCTCCAGACCAGGCTGCAGTTAGGCAGGGCCAGGAACCAAACCCTGAGCCCTGCGCTTCCCTAAGCAAGCACTTAATTTGCTGAGCTATACCACTGGCCCTAGAACTGGTTTAAAGAGCAAACAGAATTTAGTCATACATTTTAAAGGTATATTTTTAAATCAATGTTTGCTTTATTTAAAACCGAAGCAAAAATAATTCATTTACTGAACATTCTAGTCTGCTTGGAACCTTTAACTTATTGATCCACCTGGCTTCTATTTAAACTCCATCAACACCCAACTAATGCCTTTTAGAATCCCTGTGTACATTCAAAATATGAAATCAGTATTCTTAAAATTCATTCTTAAATGATAAAAGTTCAGTCTTGGTTCTCGCAACGCCTTACCTACATTTTGTACTTGAATTGATTTTCTTTCTTTCAACACATCCCTTGTTGTCATATAAAGTAAAAATGTAAGTGCTTCACTTCAGGGTCCTGTCACAGCCATGCCAGCCAGAATGATATGAAATGATTCTACAAATTTTGTGAACTTTTTCAGTTACCCTCGTGCGTATTTCATGACTGCTTTTCCTCCTTCTTCTGGTCTGTTGGAGCTAGCAACTTCAAAACCAAATGCTTTAATGAGCCCTTAATGAAATTTCTTCATAGCCACTGATTTGTGATTATATCTAATTCCTTATAGCTCACATTCTTACCTAAGACAAATAAACTAGTTTTTTTTTCCCTATAGTTTGACATCCTGTTTGGTTGCTCTTATTAGGAAATGAGATGTCTCTCACTCATTATGCTACCCTAGTTGCCTCAGTTGACAAGAAGCCCAGCACTTTATTTAATTTTCAGTTACAATGATGTTATTATAGCTCAGATTTTTCTATTCAGTCTGTAATTTGCAAAGCTTTCTTGTATATTTATGTGCCAGTCATGAAAGCAGATAGGATTTGAGAATAGAATAAAAATCATTAGGTACATTTTTAGTATTTTTGTATCAAAAATAGATTTGATTAAAAAATGTTCAAATCTATTTCATACTGAATGTGATTTCTAAATTTTGTAAATGAAGATAAATCACAAATATCTAGAAAAATCAGTGATACATAAATATCCTTATGTATAAGGGGAACTGTTTATGAAACTGTGCTGTAACATAACTAATCCAGAGGTTCAATTCTACATATTACTAATATGTTTCTCATGCCTTGCCTTGTCCTATTACTTGTAAAAGGTCCTAGGTAATATTCTATTTATATTTTTAAGAAGGGGAATCTAAATACATTAGTTTAAATACATTAGCAGAAGACACACCGATTAGACATCTATAGTGGACTCTTACAGTTAAAAGAACAGTGCTGCAGTGAGAAAATGAGAAGACTCTGGACATTTCTAGAAGGTTCTGGAAATAGACGGCAGTGCAGTGAGGTCAGTGCTTCATCATTGCTACTTTCTTTTCTCCAGCTGCCAGATGGAATATCTGGATGCTTTCCCTGAACAACATGGCTATAATAAATGCTTTCTGTGGGTTACACTTTACATACATACTTATAATTTTCTCCCAATTCATAAAGTCAATGTGCAGTGTCCCATTTCACTAGATATTCATGCACCATTGCCCTAGAGATCCAGACTCAAGTTGGCCAACTTCTTGGGCTTCCTCAGATAACAAGATAATTTAGATTCCAAATAGCCAGAAAATAACCCTAAGTCTGATAAACATTTGTTCAGTACAGGTTAATGCTGATGGTGTTAAGGATCTAAAGTATATTACAATTCTTAGGTTGAAACATATTTCAGATAAACTGAAAATTATGTCAGTTACTTAGTTGGAAATCATACTGTGATGAAGCTAATAAAAATTTTCAGTATTATTAATTACTTGAGCATTTTGCAAATATTATCTCATGGAAAGTCAATGTTTAGTTGGACATTTTATGCATCATTCTCCTGGCTTCCCCTCCCCCCAAAAGTGCTTACAGTTGGAATAAGTTTTGAAACTAAGCATCCTTATCTTCCTTGGAGATTGTTAATATGCACTACTTTTGGGAATCTTTACACCAAAACCTGTTAAATTTATATAAATCAAAATATCTCAGACTTCTTTTAGACAAATCTGCCTTGCAAAGAAGTCCATTTGGAAATTTTACTTTACACCATTCCATGGAAGAAATGACATGCTATAAAAGTTTTGGCAGATTTAAGATTCTGAAATTTCTAAGGATACATCTCTTATGAATATCAAGCAGCTACTGTAGAGGATATCTCGGATAATAAAATGCCTAGGAAATAACCCTAAAGTTCACATACACCTTGTATAACAATAAAATATATGTAAGTTTTTTATTTACTGGGATATATAGGTTTGAAATCACTCCAATAATTCTTTAGTGAACATATCCTCTCAGTCATGTTCACTTTATTGAGGTTATAACCTTTCCCTCTTTTTATAAAATAGGAAATGGGGCTTTGCTATTTTAGTTTAGCAAGAAAAATTTTCTTTTGCTTCTATATGAGTTTGGTGCCATGATATTTATTTACTTATTTATACTCTTGTTTTTATTTTGTAAAAGTCACTCATGTCTTCCCATTTGTAGCCATAGATTATCTATTTCTCATAGTGATTTTTGGACACAAACCATAGGTTCATGTACATCCACAGGGATTGGCCACTGTTCCTAGAGTTGTTTTATTAGGACAGAGAGGGACTTGAGAAGGGTCAACTCTAGGAGCACCAGGAATTTCAGAAACCAATTCTTTGGTCATAAAGAGGGATGATTGTTTAAAGATCTGTGCACATTTTTATTTTACCACAAGAATAATTAACAACAGCCCATTAAAGTCAAATGTGTGGACCACCATATCTAATAGCACTGTTGAGCTGGTATGTACCTATCAGTCTGAAGTGAGTTCCAAGCTTCCATAATTTACTCTTATATCTCCTCTCAGCTCTTTTCTTAGCCCAGCTCTGTCCAAAGGCCTCTGATTTCCACTCAATTGACCAGAACAAGGATCCAAAGAAATGATCTCAATGTACTTCTTTGGTTTCCATAGCATGTGAGAGCCTCACATTTTCATTTCAAGGATTTTTGTTTAGTGATTTTTTTTTTTTTTTTTTTTTTTTTGGATTAAGAATTGGTGTTCATGCATCAGTTAAAATAAAATTTGAACAGGAACTGGTGATTTATTTGCGAAGCAATTTTTTTTTTTTTTTTTGGTCTTTTTTGAGACAGGGTCTCACTATGCAGTTCAGTTTGGCCTTGAGATCACTTCTGTAGCACAGGCTGGCCTCGAACTCACATTGATCCTCCTGCCTCAGCCTCCCAAGTGCTGGGATTATAGGCGTGCACCACCACACCCGGCAATGTGAAGCAATTTTTAAAATGAGAAATCTTCCCTGTGTATGTGTATGCAAACTGACTTGATAAATAAGATCTTGAACAGATGGAGGAAGAACATTTTAGTTAATCTGAATACAGTGGAGTTGTACCTAGTCTATTGTTTGATGAGTATTTCTTCGTTATCTGGTGGCAGCACAGCGTGTTTTTTTGTGGTGTGGGGGTGGTGGGATCAACTGTTTAAACTTCTTCCCAAATTCAAATTCTGAGAATCAATAACAATACAGTGAGTTCAAATGCCCTATCTGGCTATTCTACACAAAATTCATTTCTGTAATCTACTTTTCAGTCATGTACTCACTAAAGTTGAAGCAAAACACATATGTTTACCAAGGGTTTGAATTGATTTTGACTTTGTGTTGCCAGCATAGAATCAGAATAAGCTTAATCTAGGAATTTGGATCATTAAACTTAGCATTTATGCATGAAACTGGATAAAAATATATCACAAACAAAACACAGACAAACACAGAGGTGGAGCAGAGTTTTCATTGTGAATCTAGATGCACAAAAGTCATAAAGTGGACTAAATTTAATGAGTTCAAGTTTTAGTTTGGTTCCATGATTTTACTAAATAAAAAATATGCCATGTTTCACTGCAAAAAAATTAGCTGATTTGAATATTACAACAATGTTTTCATCTGTGCATGGAGCTGTTTACTGTATGTGTTTTTATAGTATGTAGACTTTGCTCTTTCTACTTTTTTTTTTTTTTTTTTTTTTTTTTTTTTTTTTTTTTTTTTTTTTTTGTCTTTTTGAGACAGGGTCTCACTATGCAGTTGAGGCTGGTCCTGAGCTCACTTTTGTAGCCCAGGCTGGTCTCGAACTCACACCAATTCTCCTGCCTCAGCCTCCCGAGTGCTGGGATTACAGGCGTGCGCCGCCACGCCTGGCTTCTACTTTCTTTTTAAGAAACAGCATTTTCTTGTCCTTAGCCTTAATTAATATACTCCCATTAATAATTATTTTGGAATTAAATATACATATTGTAGAGGTAGGTGAAAATGAAGTTTGCATGTGTGAATTTAGCTCAACAACCTCTAACATTTCCTTTAACATTTGAACCATACAATTGTGTAATGGATGCTTTCTTGACAGTTTTTCTCTATCCTTCTTCAGTCTCATATCAGGGCAATGGTGCTTTCTCAGGAAGCCAAAAGCGTATGACTGAATCTCAAAGAGTCTGTACCTAACACAACTCGTTTAATACCTGGCTTCCTGAGGTAGCCCCCTATACTCTTTGGGTCTCCCTTTTCTCATCCAGAAAGCTAATATGTTGTTTAGTGAACAACTTCCTGGGTTAGTTTTTCCTTTCAACCACAAAGACATAAGATTGATTAGACTCAGGTTGAGAAGAGAGCCATCGGTGGGGAGTGAAAAACTATCCTGTCGTTTATAATGTGGATGTGAATCCTTCTTGCAGTCTTAATTATTCCTGGAACTTTTAACTAAGAACAGGAAATGGAAGCTGAAGAGATAAACAATGAAATTCATGCTCATGATCCCATTAGACACAACACCAGTAAAAAAAAAGTCAAGAAAAAAAATTTGGACATCATTTAATCCTATCTGATGTT
Source organism: Myocastor coypus (assembly GCA_004027025.1). Lineage (NCBI taxonomy): Eukaryota > Metazoa > Chordata > Mammalia > Rodentia > Myocastoridae > Myocastor > Myocastor coypus. The sequence continues at coordinate 46,028 of PVJA010006120.1, forward strand.
AGTTCAATTTTCCAACTATTTCTTATCACAGGAGATATCATGGCTAGAAATTTCACAGTATTAAAAATGGAATTCATGAATTTCCTGGCATTTACTGAGGTAGAAATAATGTTTTTGGGAAAGCACACTGACATGTTAACCATATATGTGAGTTTTCAAGAAATCCCTTGAAACTTGAACAAGACTGGATTTTTGTCGGCAGAGGGTTCACTCTTGTTCCCCCCAAATGTATACATTGAAATTCTTACCTTACAGGACTTCAGAATGTGTGACAGGTGTTTATAGAGGTGATTAAATGAAAATGAAGTATCTCTCACACATATTAAAATCCTAGAATTCAAACCCTATTCATATTTTATAAGTGGTTCAATACAGAGAAATTTCTGGAGATTAGAGGTGATAGAATGAGGCCAAGTTTAAATATGTGTGCATATATGTGTCTGTATGTTAAACTCTTGCTCCTTTCTGCTGCTAACCTGTCGTCACACCGATCTCTGTGCCTAACCCCTGGAGAATCACAAAGCATGTAAGTCTTGACTGTTTGATGCTTCTAAATGTGAAAATTGTTATCTGAGCCTCTGTTGTGCTAGAGGATGCTATCACACCAGGACATGATAGCACCCTTCACATCTTCTGCCAGGTTTGTCTTTATGTGCAAATGCCAAGTGCATCAAGTCCCCATGAGCACATTCATAAGAGACAATGCTTCCAATGGTGACAGAGATACCAGTTCTCTCTGAGCTTCCTCCTGTACATAGCACCAAAGTTTCCACACGTGTCCACCAGCATCAAGTCCAGTGGGTGTCCTTTATTTTCATCCTGTTGGTCCTACTGCCTCTCTGCTTCAACAATTGACACTATGCTGCAGTTTTTGCAAAGCTTGGGATCCCATAGAATATGAGAAGAACCAGGTAAAAGAAATTTCAGAAAGTTTGTATTATAAAAGTAGGAATTCTAGCTTCTTCAACTCTTTGTGAAAGACCAACATGTGACTGAGGAAAATGGAAGCAGAATTTTCAATAAGTAAGGGATGTTACCCATGAAACTGGACAGCTAAAATGCTTGCAGTGGCCATGTCTGAAAGTATGGCCTCAGGCACATGTCATAACCTCTCTGTGTTTCAGCACTTTATCTATAAAGTGAAGGCAGCAAGTGTCACTACCTTATAGTATTGTTGAGAGAATTAAATGAGTTCTTTCAGTTCTTTAGGACAGTATAAATGTTCAGTTTTTAGTCCATGCTGCTTAAGAGCCATATTCCTGTTGATTTACACCTGTCTACTCACGGGAATTTCCTTGAAAACCCCAAAGGGTCCATTTCAAAAAATCATATCTTTAAGATGTACTGTCCATTGTATTGTGTTGGCCTTTGAGGGTACCTGTCGGTTAACATTTTTGTCAAATTGGTACTTTGAAGTACTTGAATCTTTATGTCTGTGAAATGATTTAAACTGCATGGATTCTACTTGTTTTGGTTTTCACATTTTGTCCATTTTATTGTTTCTCTTTACTTTTGTGAGGTGTAGGAGGCCTGTTTCAGACTAGAATACATTCTTTCTTATAAAAATGTGTAGGATAAAGCACATGCCATTGCTTCAGAGTCAGACAGAATGCTTTTAAGATGAGCCCTATGAACCAGAGAAGGAAAACTCTGTATGGCTCCTTGAGAGATGAGCTTCTCCAGGTCCATACCAGGAGCGAAACATGAAGGAAAGAAACTTGCCTAGGTATACCAGATACTATAATGCATTCTTAGTCGCAAATAGTTTTGATATTAGGAGTTAAAACTCTTATATAAGGAAGCAAACTTTCTGAGTGGGGAGGCATGAATCAAATCATCTTGGGAAACACTGAAGAAATAGCTCAGCCTGAATTCAGAAAGAAGTAGCCAAGATCAAGTGAATGAGAAGCAGTGGATCATTTAGCCACATTGGACTGAAGGTCAAGTGCCTTCCTCAGTGAAGTGGAAAGAGTACTTATACCAGAATTCTACTGTGTGTGTAGTTTATGAGTTACGATGAGTAGACATGAAAAGAGTGCATAGCATTTAATTTATTGTATAATTTTAATTTTATCAATTCATGTTTTTAGGTTCCCTAATGATCATATCTTGTGATGTTCACAGTATCATTAGAGATAAATAGCCTATAAATAAATGTTATAGTCATTATTGCTGCAGTCGAAAATGAAGGATCGAATCAAGTAGTGCCTAGAAACACATGAAAGAAGCCATCTTGGGGCCGGCAGGATGGCTCAGTGGTCTAAAGTGCCTGCTTGGGAAAGTTTGGGCGGTTTCAGGGACCGCGGTTCGATCCCCGGCACCACATGCTGCTCCAGTCCTGCCCTCAGGACGGACTGAGCCGGCCATAAAAATGAGTGAATAAACAAACAAAGGCTCTGAAACAAGAAAAAATAAATAAAATTAAAAAATTAAAAAAAAAAAAGAAAAAGAAAGAAGCCATCTATAGGGAAACTGAAACAAATCTGGCGTCCACTATCTTTTACAGAGTGGATCCCAAATTGGCAACACTGAGTGGATGTGAGTGTGTCAACACATTCTCAGATTATATACATGAGCGCTACTCAAATGGTGTCAGACAGACGAGCATGCATCCTACTTTATATGACCTCCAGGCAAAGAGTTGTCATTCTTGATCATACAGTGTATTAGAGTATGTCATATGGAAGAGCCTGCAATTCGTTATTCTCTTTGGTTTGGTGCAGAGTTCTGTGTTACACAGTATTGGCCTTCAAAGGTGATATCACTGAACATTTGGACAGTGTCTGAACCTTTTTAGAAGTGGAAGTCCAGTGAGAACACTGGCTACAGATATGGAGATTGAAGGATGGCTCACACCCCCAGGAGAGAGTGTGCTTCCTTATAGGAAGACAGGTGTCTAAGTTTGAGGCACTGCAGAAAGAGAAAATGTTCAAGAAGAGTGCCTCAGCTTGGGGATGGCAGTGAGAGCACAGGTTTTAGAAGGCTTACTTTCTGAGAAATGTTAGAGGTTCTCTTCGATCTGTTTGAGAGTAGGAGTTTTATCTCATTCCTTACATGTAAAATACTGCCAAGCCATGTGGTTACCAATCATGTGGGCACCAGTTTGGCAAACAATAGAAGTCACCTCTCATGCTTTCTGAAAGGGGAATATTGTAAAATATTTCCCAGCAAAGACTGCAGGGAAGGCAGAGCCCCACTGACATTTACTTTTTGAGTCTTGTAGAACAATTTGCTGAGATTCTGATACTGCTTAGTTCCTATCATTTAGGATGGTGACTGACAAATAATAGTATTTGATAAATATTTATTGAAAAACTATAGTCTGATCTGTACAAATATGGATTAAAAATGAATCAGATAATGCCCTGAGTTTGATAATGAGTTATACAACAAACATGCACAATGAGATGGTTACTATGTTAATTTTGGAGAATGCAAAATGCATATCATGACACACATCCTCCTTAAGAAACTGTGAGGAAAACAGAAGCAATTTCTCACATCCTGCCCTATAGAGGATTTACCAAGCTAAGAACTGAGAAAACCATTTTTTCTTAGATTTCATTATCCTGAAGATGGTTTATGGATGTCAAGTTCATATAGTAAGCCTGCATTGATTGCTCCTTTATATTAGCTGCTATAATTCATAGACTATACACATTCTCTGTAGGCACTATTCTATACTTCTCTAGCCTTTGGATCATTTCCTTAAGAAATTTTTACTTAGTGAATGAAATCTATATTTTCATTGAGTAGATATTACATTTTGACACTGTAGAAGTAATAAAAATTTTCAAATCTCAATGAGTAGATATTTTAATGGCTTATTTTTGTTTAGGAGATTCATTGAAACAATAAAGAAAGCACAACACGTGCTTAATCTTATAAAAAACTAGTATCACTTTGTATTTTTTTAAAAAAACATACCATAAAGCCTAGCACTGTTTTGGAATCATGGTAAATTTCATTGTCACTGTATACATGTCACTGTATCTCGCAATAGTTTATGGGCTCAGAGAGAAGGGTTATGTCAACTTCTTTTACTTATGTCTGTAAAATTAGATCCTTGTCTGACTTATGGTAGGCACTACAGGTAGATTTGCATATAAATAAAATAAGGAAATAAAGCATACCAAATAAATGCATTTTTGTCTAAATGCACATGCAAATTTTAGGCAAACTTTGAAGCACAGCGGAACTAGATACCATGTTTCACATTTTAAAATCAAGCATTTTTCCTGGATGTAAAGCTATGTACAAGGAAATCTTCAGGAGAGACAAACTCGAATTAGACAGAGAAATAAAGAGCTTTAAGTATGTGTGTGCATTAAACTGTGCCTTTCTTTCTAGTATTCTCTATTTAAAACTCCTTCACACCAATATGACTTTTTTCTTGGTTGTTGATGTAAGAATCTGTTGTTAATGTAAATACAAATTATTTTATTTTGTGTGAAATATGTACATAGCAAAATTTCAATTGATGACATTCTGGAACTTTAACAATTAAGCAATTGATATAGTCCTCAATATTATGCAAGACAATCGTAAACCAGCCTAATTTCTCCCATTGTCCCTTAAAGAATTTGTGGTTTTACAGGTTTCAGCAAATTATTTTTCTTTTTTTTTTTTTGACACAGGGTCCCACTGTGCAGTTCAGGCTGGCTTTGAGCTCACCTTTGTAGCCCAGGCTGGTCTCGAGCTCACAACGATCCTCCTGCCTCAGCCTCCCAAGTGCTGGGATTACAGGCATGAGCCACCACACACCCGGCTTCAGCAAATTATTTTTCCATACATAAATTTTTAAGTGTTCATGTTAGGTTACTTCTGTTTTAGAGTTAGAGAATCTTTGAACATTTAAATATTCAATATTTTAATAAGTGCTTATCATATAAAATGATGATTTCACGTTTTTGATGTATATTACATGCATATACTAGGAATCTATACAAAACATGCCATGTACATATTAATGGCTGAAGTTTCATTCTTTAGTTAGAAACAAAAGCCACGTAGAGAGAGATTTGATTTCACTGAAACTCAAAGTTGCAATAAAAACTAAGGTGATTACATAAAATTATATGAGCTCTCAATGTATTAGATTTAAAGATAAGTAATCTTACCTACCTAAATGCTTCATAAGTGGGTCTTGCACTCAGTTTCAATCAGTGCTGAATCTATGCCCATCTGCAGGTCCTGATATGGAAGTGGATGCAATATAGTAAAGAGGCATCACACGTCAAAGCTACCTTTAGAGGACACATCATTAGCCCTGGGTTAATAGCTTTAAGGTTTGTCAGAGTTAGTGAATTGTCCGTGCTACTGTATCTAAGTATTACCAAATCTATGTCTGATCTTAGTTTTTCCCTATTTTTCAAATAAAATTTTTATCTCATCATTGTTTTTTCTTTAGAGATAAAATTGGAAGCATAGAAATTTTGAATTTTAAAAATTTCTCCTTGAGCTATGTTTTGCATTAAAAAGTCTCTTTCTATAGGACTTGAGTCAGAATCTAAATAGTTGTTCCTGAAAAAGTTTGCACTATAGTAATAATACAGCAGATGCATGAATGTAGTATCTTTTCCTCAGTGGCTAAATCAAGTGGCTGATACTTTCATTTATCTAACAAAATAATAAAAGACACTGATCTTCAATAATTTTTTATCAGTCTCCCAAATTTATCAACCTTTTGAAATATATCTATATCTATATCTATATCTATGTATTTATCAACCTTTTTGAAATATATATATATATATATATATATATATATATATTTATATATGAACCTGTGTATATTTGTGAACATTTTATGTTCAGTATTCAGACCTGAAAATCTAATGTAGAGAAGGTACATATTTCCTTTAAGGGCACAGCTATTTTCACAGCCACGAGACCAATGTGAGCACAGCATCTGTTATAGACAGGGATGAGTGAGCCCAGCCGGACTTGGGGTTTAGAGGAGGTCAAAATCTATTTTGCTGATGTCTCTGTCATGTTTATTAAATTGCATTGTTTTAAACACAATTAAACTTTTAGGAAATATAGCATTTATTTTAAGGAGAAGAAAACCAAATAAAAGGACTTTGGATAGTACAGCTTATTTTTTTTAACCTATTGTTAATGTCTTAGGTACTCTGCATTAGCTTATGAGTCCCAAGTTCTGCTTCTCAGAAATAGCAGCCTCCCCACTTTTCTTTTATCCATAACAAAAGGATTTGACTTGGGCCAGTAATTTCTACTAACACAGAATTCAGTATATGAGAACTGAATCTCCCCACCCATCCAATTTTAATATCACATTTGAGAAGACATATTTGAGAAATCATGTAAGACATTACAAAATGATGAGGCAGTAGGAAACAAGAATCAGAGATTTCATCTCAAATAAATGGAGCTGCAAAGATTAATTAAATCTATAAAGTGCTCCAAAGCACATCCTAGTGAAGGTATTTAAAGGAATACTTTCCATTATGTGCAAATCATCTGAAAGTATTGAGCTCTTATTTAAGCGTAAGATTCACTTCATCTACTGCAGACCTCACCAAAGAAGATTTACAAATATGTTCTGAACAATATTAATTTTATTTATTATCCTAGTAGCACAACAACACCACAGATAGAAATTTGGTCTTTATTGTAAATGAATGATTTGTTGGCACTGTTACAACAATGCTCAGTGGAATGAATGTAACCAGATTAGGGTTCCAGTGCTCATATAATTGAACAGGTATTTATGTTAAAAATGATACCTGCCCTATTGCACCTCTAAATTTACCCTGATGGATTTCTCATTTTAATCTGTGGAAGATTTGATCTCACAAGGTGTGCAGGGATTTCAGCCAAAGTGAATATTCATGTTAGAATCAAATTAGCAGTTACACAAACATAATGTCCCTAATTGGCCTCTGCTTCAGACAAACCTTGACAAAGCCAATCTCTAACTCAACATTTTAAGTGGACACATCACAAAAACTTCACCTTTTCATCTCTTAGGGCTTTGAAAGAAATTATTTTAAAATATAAAATCCCTTTGAACATTTATATATTTCTCTTCAACCTTAAGCATAAATGCTACTTTTCTTTGTTTATGACTGCTTCATCCATTGTGTATTGTTTCACAAGTATAAAATCTCTCTTCTATACAAAATTAGTGTGACTTGCTTGCTATTTTGAGATTAAATATTAATCTTAACTGTTGATAGTTTTCATAATTTAAAAGAGAGTTATGATTAATTCAAGTACATTTGCATTTTATAGCACAAAGTGAACGTTTACTGGCCATTTTCCTGCCAGAAATAAGATACTAATTGTATTCTTTCCTATCAGTAAAATATTGAATGTAATTATTTCTCTGCCTTTTATACCTAAAACTGAAATAAAAGGTGATTAAATATCTACAATGTATACAGAAGACCCTAATGACTCAGATAATGTTTTATATTCCAGTGTATATTACTTCTCAGAAAAGGTCTGTTGTCTCTGCAAGTGGCCAAATTCATTTTGGGGAAAAATATAGATCTCTTAGAAAGCAAATAAAGCAGTTTCTAAACTGTTAATACTTGGTTGTAATTCCTGAGGAACTTAACTTACTCATACATTTGCAATTGGAAATTTAAAACTAAGAACTGTGTTGGCTATGACATTGCTTAAGAAAATTCAGTCTAGAAATCCAATGTGATAGCCCATGACTTTCATCCCTTCTAAATACAATAAATAAGAAAATAAGAGCTCAAGTTAATAACTAAGCAGGAATGTCTTGTTATCACAGTATTAATGAACACAAGAGAGTTCTTGCTGTGGGCATATAAATGTCTGAAATATCTTTCTATTTTTGATTTCTAATGTCTTGTGAGAGCATAACAGATTCACAAGTGTATTCAGAATTTTAAAAGTGGTGTTTGTTCTCTTTTCAAAAGTAAGGTTTCTTTACTTGATGTTGGTATATTCTTAAGTGAGTTAATAATAATAAGGAATAAATGGTTGCCCTTTCACAATCAGGTATTGACAACATTTTTTGGGTGGAGGAAAATTATTTAATTGAAAGAAAGAGGTTAATTGAGGTTATTTATCAATAGCTAAAATGATGAGTCTGACTGTTGGTTACATATAAACCGGTGTACATACCTGAGGTGCTTTGCATTTTGTACTGTGAAATGACCACACAATCAGCATTAACACTCAATAGTTTGACTATTCTGTAAAGAGCATTCGTGGTTTGTCTAGTGGAATTGACATTCATTTTTTTTCTTTTATTTTTGTTTCAAAATGGCTAAGTATTTTAAAATCTCGCTAGTAATGTGACAATTTATCCTCTTAGAAATTTTGTTTGCAACTAATTAGAAGGCAAATTATCACAACCACTTACATTTTGAAATAATATTTTGAGTGATGAAAAGCACAGTACTACAATTACTTTTGGTCTTAAAAATTGTTCAAAAGTCTTCACAGTATGAAAATACTGACATTCATTCTCTAACACTTTAGAAAAAAAGTAGGCAGGTATAGAAATTACTCAAATATTTAACACATATATGTATACATAAATAATAATACATATATGACCAGATATATCATCTACATCTCTGATTTTGAAATTTGACACAGAATGCTTTTAAAACATAAGTTACTTTTCCATGCCTCAAAAAAGAAAATTAAAATTTCTTATTTCATGTTTCCTTACATAGTGCTGTGGGGCTAGCTCTTTCACAGTCACCACTGGTTAGCTATGGATATGCCAATCTCACATTTTTTATTCTAAATTCAAGTTCACTCCCCATATTTAAACACCCTTGAAACAACCCCAAAATTACTCTTATTACATGGGTAGCTAGAAACCAGAGCATTAATATAAATTTTAAGAAGCGAGAAAGATAGAAAAAATAAAGCCTCCCATAATTAGATGCTAGCTAACGGTTTAATCAATTAGATTCTATCATTAAATTTAGCCTTTCTTCTCAAGCTATCAGCCACTGAGATAAGCAAAGTCTGTCTGGGCTGGAGCCCGTGATGTAGCTAGCAGGACTGCATCCCTTGCCAGCCAGGTGACAACAGCTTGGGCAACTCGGGCATTGCAAGAGATAGAGACTCACATGGCTGCTGTACCCTCACCCAGAGTGCAGTTCTTCTATTCATTAATTTTTCATGGAATTTCATTTCACAACAAGTCAGCGTCTGCCACCCATCTGCTGCTCTACTTATTCCTCCCCTTTCGCCAACTTTTTGTTTGCATTCCACAATGTGATCAACCTGCTTTATTCTCTACCACCTTGCTGTGATCCCTCACTTAACTTCATAAAACTAACTACAGCTGCTGTACACAAAATTCAATTTCCTGAAACTCTGTATAGCCAAACATCCTAATCAATATCTAAATTTTAAGTGCTAACTTATTTTGCTATCAAGTGATCCATCTCCCCATACGCATCATTTGACAATGCTCAAATTCAACTTAACTGACCTATTAAATGATTGTTTCTAAGTGGCATTTTAAGCAGTTCCCAAAAGTACCTCCTTCTTGCTGTTGTATGATAGATCAACATATATCTTTTATTAACTCCTCTGTTTGCACTTACCTTGTTGAACTGGCTAAATTTGTGTTGGTACAAGATATATATTCTAATTATGTTTGCCCAAACAGTGATTTTTTTCTCTTAATTTCCAGAAACTTTATTTTACATATTGCATATAGTCATACAGAGAATGGGAAAATAGTTGATCTGCAAAATGTCTTTTATGCCAATGCATAGCTTTATTAGAGGGACAAATATAAGAGAAAGAAAAGCATGGATCACTTTAATATATACCTATATATTTATGAGATTCCTTAAATATTTTATCCTGAAATTATTCCCTGCTTCAAATATTAAAGCATTTTATTTTCATGAACTACAATGTCTTTGATGAATTATACTTGTGAGACTAACTGATTGATCTAAACACTATAAAAATACTTCAACTTTAACCTTTACTATTTATGGATAAAATGTAGACTTTTATAGTATTTATACAAGATTCTTTTTCAACACAAGCAGATAGTACCCATGCAAAAATATAACAGATTTTGTTTGCATAATCACTTTGCATGATTCTATCAAGAACTAGAAAATAAAAGGCAATTTCAGTACTCTCTGAAAGCAGATAAAAAATGGGTACTTAGTGGCAGCAGGTTACTGTCATTCTCCACAAACTGTAAGTGCTACTATGATTTTCTCAAGGTCCTTGAATAGAATAGGAGCAGGATGAACTGAAGTCATTCATATATTACATATGACATGGTCATTGCTTTGTTATATATGAAAAAGATGATGATTCTCTCATCCTTCATTTATTATTGTTCTTAGTTGCCTGTCTTTCACTCACATAAAGTCAAATTTTGGCATTTCTTATTTATATAAAATATAAATAATTTGCAAAAGAAAATCCCAACTGAAAACTACCCATGGCAAAATACAAAACTATAAATACCAGGTCCAAAAGAAACAACAGAAGTGATATGGGTAGATGGGGAGGCTTATTCCTAGTATCTTTTTTAAAGTTTGTTTGACAGAGAAATGCAGGAGGCTGTCAGTTAATTCCTGAGAGTCATACTGTGAGGCTGTTTCTTTTTTTCTTTAGTAGGATTATTTGAAGATACATGGCGTTTACTATGCAATACAATGATGAAAAAACCTGCCTTATATAGCAAAGACTTTCATTTTCAGGATAAAGAATGTAATTGTAGTAATAATAATGAAATATAATATTATGCCACACTTAAACAAAAGCTGTAGTGTTTTAATTGAGAGCTCATAAGTAGTTTTGATGATAGAAATCATGCCATTCTAAAGCCACTCAGGGTATGTATAGGGAAGGTGAATACTATTTCACTACACTGTCAAGCTCCATGATTTTTGCATCTTTAAACATGATTCTTATCCATATATATATATATACACACACATATACATACATATATATATATATATATATATATATGCACAAACATCATAACTATGTTTATTCACTTACAAAAATAGCCTTTAAGTTGACCTTATTATTTGGGAGGCTTCACTAAAATTCATTTACAGACATCTATGCACATGTGGATCTTAAATGGAATAAATTTTAATGTAGTTAACATTAAAAGTTGAGGGTGTTTTATAAAGATGCTTAACTACTAAGGCAAAATTCATTATTGCTCTTTGTAGAACAGAAAAGCAAGCACTCATAATTATATGAATTATAAGCTCAACTATGCCCACAAAATGTTAAGGATTTAGTGCTTCTCATAGCTTGTGATATTATCTTTCCATTTGATCAGGTTCATCTACCTTGTTACATTTTCCTTCCAAAGTGAATATTTAGCAGTTCGATATGAGTTTCCTACCATAATAGCCGTCAGCATGTGTCACAGGAAATGTAACCTACATAAACATAATGACAATAGGAATTTCTGTACAAATCCTATTTGTCTTTTTCCACTATTTGGCTATATTGTTTGGCTATGAAAATTAACAAACTTGGTAGAATCAAAATTAATAAGGTAGACATATACTATAATAATTTAATTTTGAATTTTAATAATTTAGTTTATAGCAAATAAAGTTTTCAGATTTTTCTCCCCAAATTAGTGCTTTCTGCGGTAGTGCACCTGACATTTAATCATAAGACAAACTAAGTTGAAGGTATCAATTTTCATTAGTTTGTATTTCTATAGATTGCATTATTGACAATGTCACTTCATATTGCTTCATTTTAAATCTTTATATAAACTAAACAAAAGATATTGAAAAAGAACACTTGAAGAAGGAAGATGATGTTTTCTTTTAAAGTTATATTCACTATTGCATCTTGTTATTTTCTTGATATCAATGTTACTTTTTGTAAAGATTATCTTTGGGAGACAGTAATGAGTTGGTTTCAGAATGTTTAGAAATGGCAAAGTGAACAGCAAATGCATATTTTAGAAGTTTAAGAGTTAAACTAGTATTGCAAAACTGTCCTGAAGAAAGGCTTTTGTACCTTGCAAGGCAATTGTTAAGCTACATATATTCTCCATGGTCTGGACATGTAATCATAATGATTATTTGCCATTGACATGTATGTTTTCCAACTGTCCAGCTAATTTTTGTTATTGGAGGCCGCAGTAAAGGACTTGGGAATTGTTAGCCAACAGTTGTGGAACAATCTGGAAGCAAATTATCTTAGGCCATTACAAAGATGAAAATTCTCCTGGGAGAATATATAAGCTCAGCCCTATCTAGCAATACAGCCTGCATATGAACAATGGAAAAATCTCAGAAATTTTAGCTGTGCCTTTCCAACTATGCTTCCATAGCTTAAAAAGAATACTACCACATTTCTGGTAGTGGTAAGAACTGAACTTTTTTCCTGTAGACTTACAGTAAAGAGCTAACAAAAACACAAGAGCTAACAAAAACTCTCTGCAAAAGAAGGTGCAGCATTAGAATAATCTCTTAATCTGTCTGTGGGATGTATGCAGGCTATCATAGCTGTTTAGAACACGGTCTCTCATACGGGAGCAATTGCTAATTTTACACAAGCCCTTATGTGGAAGCCCTCAGTTTGTGATGACAGTAACTCCAGTAGGGCCCTTCTCTAAGAATCTTAGCAAGGGGCAAAGCATGACAGTTTGTCAGTAGCAACGTGCTATCCAGTTGCTTCTGCTCCTTTTCTGGTTTGTAGTTTTTTTATTATTATTTTTTTTCTTTTAAATGTCACTAACAAGATGCCTTGTTTTTAGTTTCTTTTTCATATATTAATTTCTGCTTATTTCTCCAAGGAGGAGCTCTGTGCTCTGTACTTACAAAACGACAGGATACACCACTAAGTAAAAACTGCAAGCCTATTTGGGGAGGCAGTTGCCAGGGGTTTTTTGCCCGCTCCTTCCTCCTCGGAGGAGACAATTTGGATGAGAAGAGCTGGCGCGAAAACTCCGTGCCTTGTTTTCATGTGTGCTGGCTTAAGCGAGTGTTTCTTTTGGCACCGTTTGATAATGTGGTCTCCAGGAGGGTATACGGCAATGCCAGCCGCGGGTACTGAGTGGAGACGGTTCTACCTAGAGACCCAACAGGCTCACAGGCGAGGATTTGTGCTCCTCATCCACAACCCTCTCCTTTCCCGCTGGCACCAGTCAAACATCTTGGCGGAGCTGCGCGGAGGCTCGCTCGCTGTCCCCTCTGGCTGCAGGAAGCGCCCGCCCGTTTACAAAGGCATCAGAACTCGCAAGCGCAAGTGCCTGCTCTGCGTGGACATTCCGCGAGCATCCTAAAGGGAAACTGGTCGAAATAGCCAAACCCCAGAGACCGTGAGAAGGACGAGGGGCGGATGGAGAGTTGCAGCGGGCGGGTGAGCGCACAGCGAGGTTCTTACCTTTCCTCTTGGACCTTCTCCTCCTCCTCCTCTTTGGCTTGCATTTGAGTTGACTATTTAGCCCTCCAGACCCTCGGCCACTGCCCAGGACGGATGCCATGGTTGAGACCCAGTCAGGGGGACCGGAGAGCAGCCTTTCCTCCAGCAATCGCACCTTCGTTCTCGCAGCTGCCACCGCTGGCCGCGCAAATGCTCCTCTTGCAAATCAGGGAACCGACACACTTTTTAGCCCGAGTGAGCCAGAGAGCGCGAGCGCGCGCGGTCTCTAATTGTTCTCTGTCACTTGGTTCCGGCTACGCTGTGAGAACCTCTGCAGGGAGCCAAAGGACTGAACATCCCTTAGGACACCCAACGCTGGGAAAGGTGTGCGTGCGCGTCCCGAGCGCCCGGAGCTCTCCTCGGGCTGCTTCTTCACCTGGGTTCCCGAAGCAAAGCTGATACTTTTGCACCTCTGCTAGTTGTTTGGCACCAGCCACTTTGAAGCCAATCACGCAGGGAGCTTGTCTATTTGCTGCTGCAAAGTCTAATTAGATCCAATCACAACTGTCTTCTGGCTCTGACATCAGCAGCATCAGTCCCGCCGCCCTTGGCAGCTTGCAAACTCAGCTCCCATTTGGTCGGATGGGGCTGCCCAGGACCTGGTGTAGGGAGAGAGGTTGCTCAGAAGAAGCAACTGCAAAATGGGGCCGTTTTATCTGTTAAAAGCCCGAGGGGTGATTCACAGAAGTGACCCTATCCTGGGATGAATGCGCTTTTTGGCATCACCGCTCCACTTGGCAGCTCAGCATGCTCAGGAAGAAGCACAGATAGCTTTTTCCAGCCTCCCAGTTTTTAGCTAGTTAATTCATTACAGCATTCATCGTGTGGAGGGGGAAATAACTCAAAAATAGGAAGATGAAGATCTCATTTCCTCAGAAAGGGACCGAGATTTGCAATTCCCTGGGAGGCAGCCTCCTTAGGGATATTTATTTCTCAGAGACTACATATCTGTCTGTTGGCTTGTTTGTTTTTATCCCCTTCATATCCCTAGGCTCTTCTCTTTGCCCATGAAAAATATTGTATACAGAGGTACAAGGATCTAAGCCTGAATTGTATGCTGAGATATTTCATGTACTTTTTTATTTATGAAAGGTAGAGAGTCCTTTGATAGTTTATTGACAAATGTAACATTTGAATGAAAGAAAGTAATATTTACCAGCAGGTACATTGCAAATTGAAATAGTTTCAAACATTTTTCAGGGGTATCCAGGCTTCAAGGCTGTGGGTATGAAATCATAACACTCTAACATAAAATATAAGAAGGAATATACTCCAGCAATGGTCATTAGACCTTGTATTTACATCATAGGAACTATTGATTATAATAGTAATGGTTTGGAACACATCTGCTCCAAAATTTATTAGCATGTGTTAACATGTTGATATGAAAATGGGCACTCGCATTTCTGTTATCCCTTATTTACACATTCCTTTATAAGATCATTATAGTCTTATACATTTCCAAATAATTTTCTTTATATTAAGAAAAGCATCTGCTCTAGGGATTGTTGGGAGTAAAGTTTTCGTGTGTTGTATGCTAAATTAACAGATCACAGCTCACTTTTATGAGAGATGGAGAGGGAGGGAGGATCAGGGAGAGAGAAGGGGAGAGAGGTGGAGAGAATGGAAAATTTTAACTCTATTGCTGGAATTTTGGACAAGTACTTAAATAGGGCCTCAGTTTCCTCATTTGTAAAGTGGAAAGAGCAGCAATTATTTCAAAAGCTCTTTTATACTTTTGAAGTAATGCAAACGGTAACATATATGTTAATTATTTTGTGATTGTCTGTTGTATTGACATAGCAAATACTTGTGAAAGAATTTTATAGGTAGACCTCAGAGAGATATGGCTTATATATTTTTCTTTCAGCACATTTACTCTCTGGCTCATTCTGGACAATTTCCTGTGGTAGGTTCAACAATTTCATTCTACCATCAATAGAACTTAATGTTGTTGATAATTTCTAGTTAATGTGGAAAAACATGTGGATTGTCAACCTAACCTACAATATTTGAGAGCACAAATTATATCCCAACTATAGTCGTAGAACTCCGCTGGTGAAATTTCTGAGCATCACACAATATTCCTGTGTTAATCCAAAGTTGCCCTACTTATGTGTCTGCAGAAACCCATCACAGAGTTGAGTCACCAAGGAAGATGTTTCAGACAACACTGAAAGCTGATGCCTCACCACTAGTCAGGTACTGAAATTGATTAGTGACTTTTGCATAACCCCATTATCATACAAAGCAAAGGTGGTGCCTCTGCTTTATAAGGACAGTAGGTAGAGGAGGGAGAAAGCAGCACCAAGTCACAGTTTTCTTCTGACTTTGGTAGAATGGAAGAACAAAAGCAAAACCTGTACTTTATGTAGTACTAAGTTTTGATCCTGGTTGAAAGGTAGTTCAGATAAAAATTCTGGGCAACCTTGCATTTCTTGAAATTTTCTAATTTGTTAACTTTGTGTGTAAATCATGCAAATATTTTAAACAGAGATTGACGCTGTTTTCTGCATTTTACTTTGTGTGAGATCATGCACCCTACATGATGTCAGAGTGAGTACAGAGTGACAAAATGTGTGTTCCTCAGCCTAGGAGCAGAGGCCTTTAAAGAAGCGTTTCATGATCACAAACACACTCGACCATGTTTCATTTTGTTATCACACGCAGGACTTAGTGAGCAGTGCTGACAATCTGCCCTTCTTCTAATAAGCCCTTTTGCTTTGCGTCTGTTCCCTAGACCACTTCAGCTCAGCTTGGCAGCCTCAAAATGATGAACAGCAATTGGAAGTGGCATTAGGATCAGAAGCCAATTGCTCATCAGGGGACATTGCTGATATGTCCTAAGCTAGTGTTTGCCCATTTCCCATTCTTCCTATAGAACAAAGAGCTGGCAGAGAAGTTGTGAGGAGAAACTAGGCTGGTCAAAACGAAACCAGTGCAAACCTCTGTTGCAGAGACTGACAAGGAAGAGGAGTAGTGTTTGGCTTGCCTGGAGGGATGGATGCGTTTGTGCCAAGGAACATGTTTCTATAATAAAGGTCAGATGAGCCTTTGCTTGGGCTCCTTTGAAGAACCTCCCGATTTTCACCATTGCTCTTACCAGGACCCTGATGCCCCACATTATTTGATATGAAGCTTTGGCTTGTTTCTCACGTCTCATCACTGCATAGACTTTCCGCCTGGGGCATAGGGCTTTTGCCCTATGTGTCATAGTGTTTACCACAGCTTTTGCTTTGTTCAGGGCACAGGACACGGTTTAGCTATCATAGTAATTGTCATTTCATTTTCACAGCACCTCTAGAGAAGCAGAAATGAATTGATAGAAATGTTACAAACAAGGAGGCCATGGCTCGGAGAACTTAAGAAACTTTCCTAACATCACATGGGTGTTTATTCAAGATTCACAGGCAGACCATGTAACTTTATAATCTAGACTTTCTGTTAGCATGCTCTCCTGATGCTTATTCTAGAGTTTGTAAACATTAAATATTGTAAATTTCTATGAGCCTTCATGAAATAGAGAAAAGTATATTAAAAAGTGGTTCACAGCTTCAGTAATTTTATATATATGATTTACATATATGATTATAATATAAAAGGTGGAAATACAGAACATATATATGTGTATATATATATACATATATATATATATATATATATATATGTTAACTACAGACATCAACTGTGACTTCCATTGTGACAGTGAACACAAAAAGATCAGCATCCTTTGTCTGTATTTTGAAGTCTCAAGGACACAGAGTCTATATTCCTTTCCTTCATCTTGCTGTCTTCTGCTAAGGCCATGTGGGCACTGAGTGTGAGTCTAGACTCACACTGTATTTACTAGTTGTTGGTAGAAACATACCAGTACAGAAGCTTCTAGTGTATTCGAAAGAAACCATGTGTGAGAAATCCCATAGGTTCATATAACTCATCTGGCCTTGCATTTCTGCAAGAGACCCAAAGCATATACGTCACAAAATTCAGTGGTGCCTCTAGCTTAAGCTTGCAAAAATGAACTGATTAAGAACTGAACCAAAAAAAGAAAAAAAAAGAACTGAACCAAATTTCCCTATAAGGTCAATATTGAACCTAATCTTTGAATTTGAATTGACAGAAAGTGTCAAGTTGGTGAACCAAGATACCATGGCACAATTACTCAGAGGACAACATTCAATCCAGGTTCAGGTCCTGTTAGACTTATTCTGAAATGCTTTCTTTTGAATTGGGACACTTACCATCACAGTCCTGATGGTGAATACTAACTTTAAATTATTCCATTTCTTAATTTATGATAATATCTTCTGAACACTTAAGGTAAAAGAAGAAATAAAACAGTGACACAAACAAACATGATTTATTTCCAACTAGAATTTTACATAGGTCCCCTTCCCAGTCAGATAATTATACTAGGTGGAAAGGAATAGAAAAAAATATTCCTGGTTATATTTATGCTCCCTGACTCACTGCATCACCAGATACAACATTAAGTTATTATTTTTTATAAACAGAGAAATAGCACAAGAGGGCTTTTTTAGTCTTTCATCTTCTACCATTGTTCTTAAATTTAAATAACTCACATCAAAGAACTTGGACATGAGACCTGAAAGTATTGAAAATGATATTTTAAGATAACATCTACTACACCAAACACATTCTTGTTCACAATCTCATGGAAAGGTATGGAAGAAGGCTGGTAAGGGAAGGACAGTGGAGATGCCCCAGGAGCAGAGCAAAGTCTTGAATGTGAAAATGCTCTTTATTCAGTGATCTCACTAAAATTGTTTTGCTTCCCTTTGTTCTCTTATTTTTCTCTGAGGCATGCCTATGGTTTGAGAACACCAAATGTATACTTAACAATTGCTGCAGTGATGATGATACAGAGATGATACAGACCAGATAGGCAATGTGTCTTTTTTGGAGATGCACAGGTTGCTGATAGTTGCCATAAAACAATTCAAAAGGAGATCCTACGTGAAATATCTAGGCATATAGAATCACACTGGTAAATAGTACATGCAGTTTGATTTCCCCAAATATGTGTCCTACCTTCAAGAGAAAACTTACTCAAGTTCTGTATTCATGTCAAAAAGATAGTACTTGCAAAATACAGATAGAAGAGAATAATGCCTTATGTTGGCAATCATAAGCTCAGGGTTTAACTTCTTCTTGCAGCTCTCCTATGTCTAGAATGAGTGAAAACAATAGCATAGAACTGCTATGAAGACTGAATGAGAACAAATATGGAAAGCTCTTTGTGAAGGAACCCTCGAGTGCTGGAGTCACAGAAAACATTCCTTGCCTTTTTTCAGCATACCTGGTATATTGATTTTCATCACTGACTTGCTTGCAACTAGGAAAAAAAAGCTAAAACCAAGACTATCTTTGGGATCTACACAACTCAGGTGGACATCTCATGAGTCTGCAGCTCCTGGGTCCATCCCTTGGGCCCTGAGAGTGACCACGAGTCATCGATCTTTCCTCAGGGCTAATTGTAACAGCTGATTCCACTTCACCCTACAGGCTCAGGTCATTCTCCAGATAGCTCTCGCAGCTGCAGGGGCAGTGTGTGCAATCAGTGTTTTATGATAACCACGACCTTTAGATAGAGTAAAGTATGATATTTTACTACTAAATATTTGTTCGTAGTGAGAAATAGTGTCATGGAATAATCATTCTCAATGTTCTAGATGGATTTAATAATTTACATTTATATTTAAAATACCCTCGGATGCTGGTTTCATGTGAAAACTTAATATTTTATTGAATCATAAAGAACTACCATTACTTAAAGCCCCATTAATGCACAGCCTACCCTAGACATTCCTTTATATCTTAAACAAATACAGTTGAAGGAGTTAATTTCTTTTCATACTTCCCAAATCTTCTCATGGAAACCAGTGATTTTCAAAATGAACCATGTCATATCCCCAGAGTGCTGTGTGACAGCATGAAAAAAGGAAGGAAACAAAATACAGATGGAATTAATGGTTTGGGATGTTAATCAATGTAATAAATTGAAAGGAAAGGATGGGAGCTTGTCAGGAATACATTTCTGTTATTTAAACTAGGATAGGCTGATGTAATGAATTTTTTCCAATTTTCTCCTCTGATGTTTAAAATCTAAACACTTCATTTTCTCTTCTGGTTTCCTTGATTTTCTCATTATTGGTGACATAGGCTATATGTATGTACTGTGAAATTATACAATGTTATTTCCCCTTATACTGGCCATAATGATCATGTGTAGACGATGGATAAACAGATGTTTTCCACATTGTTTAAATGGCTTGAACCAGTATCTTTTCACTATTTATGGCATCAATTTTTAAGATGTGCATTATAATTCCAAGCATTGGGCTGTAGTAAGGACAGAAAAAGCTGGGAAAATCTTTGCAGGAATGTAGACGTAGTTTCTTAGCACAGTAGAGACCAGAAAACTGAACAACTCTGGATGGTGTTTGCTCAGATAGCCTGCAGCCCTTCCATGGGATCTGCATTGAATTGAGTTACAGGGGTGTAAAGCCTCTGAACAAGGACGCTTTTCTTTCTCTAGACTTTTTGAGGCCTACATACGAGTTAAGTTGGCCATCAGAGCAGAGGCAGGAAATCTGTCCAGTAGTAAAAGCACTATCATCCCTTTCTTAAGTGTGGTTTTCACGAAAGGCACAAGAAAATAACTCAAACTAGTGGTTGACTCCCAAAACATCTTACCATTTCCATTTGCAATGGATAAACTTGTACATTTAGCAAGAAAGGTCACTAATGTAGAGCAGAACAGAACAGAACAGTGCAAACTGTATGTCACAGGATACTCTTTTTCAGAAGGTGGCTTTGCTCTCATGAATTAGTTCAAGATTATGGGGAAAATATCTAAATTTCACAAAATTCAATATTATTCTCTCATTAATCCAAACCCTGGATCCATATCCATGCAGAGCAGCCTTTCCTCTTAACACTATTATACATTAGGAAAATAACACATCCATCACTCATTTCTGTGAAAAATAGCAGCACTCATCACCACTTTGCAAAAGAAACAGGAAACACAAAATGAAGATAGCATGAGACTAAGTTCCTAAGGGTGACAACAATGCAAAGGGCGACCACAGCACCAGCGCTGGATTATTTCATTGCTTTCTCCTTCATGTTTGATGGTGAACGAAAGGCAGAAAATTCAGTGAAATCTTCCAGGGAAGCAGTCCTCAGCTTAGTTGTAGCAATCCTGGTCATGATTCTGGCTGTTCAGCTTTATAATTTTCTTACAGATGTTGGCGCTCCTGTAGCATTTTCTGAGACTGGAGCCCTCCTTCTAGGACTCAGGGGGTCCTTTCAAATTTATTGCCATGCTTTCATCTTCATATTTTTAGTGCTCAGGAAAATTATTTATACATCAATCCAGAACTTCAAAATTTCACTACCTGGGGAAAAGCCCACAGAAGACTAAGACCCCTGACCCTGATCTGGCCTTCTGAATCCCACAAAACAGTTTTTCCTCAAAGTATCATTGTGAAGATTAAAGGACTTAACATTTTGAAAGTTACTGACACAGTGGAAATCTGCTTGTAGGCATAAGAAACTAAGCCAGTTGTCTCCCAAAACACCTGTGAGATCACTGGCAATGGACGGGCTTGCACAGTTGCAACCAGAAAAGAGTGTCTAGCATTGTGCAAGGGACATGTGGTGGACCGAGGACAGAACCAAAGGATTTGACCCATGGCTTCACTTTCTTCACTGGTCAAAGGAGCACATTGATAACTACCACCTTGGGTCAGAAAGAGGGCAGGGACATACTAAATGATGGATACATAGGTGCTAAGTAATGAGTGAAAGCCCAGTACTCATTGTCATTGTAGTTCCAGGATTGCTAATTCAATTTTCACATCCATTGCACATCTTGGGAACCTTTTAGCCACATCTTGCAAAGGTTGGGTTCCTTCCTTTTTCTGTATAGTACAGTATGACTAGGTGTATTTCCCCTTCCACACAGTATAGTTTTGGGCTAAAATAAGGTGAGGCATAAGATAATATCAGTAAAGCCAGGCGTGGTAGCTCATGCTTGTAATCCCAGCACTTGGGAGGCTGAGGCAGGAGGATTGATGTGAATTCAGGACCAACCTGGGCTACAAAAGTGAGCTCAAGGCCAGCCTCAACTGCACAGCGAGACCCTGTCTCAAAAAAGATGAAAAAAAAGATAATATCAGCACTTCATTAATTCATTTCTCAATTTTCTTTTTTAAAATTTTATTTTAAAGAGTAAAAATAGCAGAAACAAAGAAAAAACAGCAATAAGTAAGAATACATATAGTACAGAATTTCAAAACAAGAAAAATGTAGCAATGGTTGCATTACATATTTTCATCATCAAATCAGTTTAGATCAACAGACATGGGTATGTAAGAGTGATCAAACAGTTAAGCATTAACAATTTCAATAAACATTACTTTTTTTTTTCACTTCCAAATGAATTTTGTATTTAAGTCACTCTTCTAAAAAAAATTATAGGGGTTGAGGATACAGAAAATGCAAGGTCCTGAGACTGATTCCTGGTACCACCCAAATGAATCAATGAATGAATGAATGAATTTCTTCTTTTGAGTCCTTACAGAGACTGTAATGATATTTGCATATGCAGGTCTGGTTTCTTTCACTATGAGTATACATTCAAGATATATCCATTCATATATGAAGTCTTCTAGTTTATCATTCCTTATAGCTGAGTTATATTCCATTTTATGAAAATACCACATCTTTTTCAGCCATTCTTCAGATGATGGGTGTTTTGGTTGTTTCCTGGATTTGGCTATCACAAATTGTGCTGCTATGAACATAGGTGCACAGGTATTACTATGATATGATGTTTTCAGTTTATTTCTCCATTTTCAAAGACCCTTCCTTGATTGACACTCTTGTTATAAGAGCTATGAGAAATGCCATGGGGTGAGAACTACAGCCTTGGAGGAGGAGAAAATGTAGGGATTTAAAAAAAAAACAAGGACAATTTCAGAATATTACATACACAAAAAATGCTAAGTAGGGTTTGTGAGATAGCTCAGTGAGCTATGTGCCTACTGAGGCAAGCACAGGGACTGGAGTTTGATCCGTGGCACTATATGCTCCACAGCCCCTGTCCCCCAGTGCACTGAGCCAGTGATGAGACCAGGTGTGGTGGCACATACCTATAATCCCAGTGCTGGGGAGCTTGAAAACAGGAGGAACCCTACAAGTTCGAACTGCCTAGTGAGATACTTTACTGAATACATAAAAGATAAAAATAAATAAAAATAAACAAGTAGAAAAGAAAAAGGAAAAAAAATGCCTAAATATGGGGGAGACATAAAGCTGATACAACAGACCAGTCCCGTTGAGATATGCTTAGGTTTATACAGGGATCTAGACAGAGCACGGGCTGCTGAGCTAAGAGGCTCTGAGTTCAAATCTCAGCTGAGGCAGTTACTGGCTTTGTGTTGCTGGCTGTTTTCTTAATCTGGAGAGGTATATACTCATCATTTAGTGCTCTGATCACTATGCACCTTTATTTGTGTGAAATCCACTCATAAACACTCTCCGGAAACACTTGTGTGACTGCTTTGCTTTTAACTCTACTGTTACTGAAAAATCCAGAGACTGCTGTGGCTGATCCATTGTGTTTTTAACATGTACTTACCTGTGCTTAATATTGCCGTGACACACAGGCAGGTTTCAACTACATAGTTCATGACCGGTGAAATTCAGTCCTAACTTGCATCTTCTGGCCACGGCACATTAGCATCTGAGAAGCTGGGAGGGGCTTGACTGTGGATGGAAGTGACACAGAGCTGTTTAAGGTCATACTGTTTTCCGTGGGATACTGGGTGATATCTGCTGTTCTTCAGAAACGAGCCGCCAACTCATCGGAGGGACACAGGAGTTTTCTGAGAAGAGTTGCCAGCAATTCATGTAAATTGCAGTTTGAGTACAATCAATAGATGTGACAAACAGCCAATGCTGGCGACGGGGGACATAATGAAGGTGAGACTGTGTAAATGCTCACAGACAACAATAGAGGGGAAATTACTGTCCTGTTCTGTATTGAATAAGTGCGCTGCCAAATGAGCCGCCACGCTCAGGTCAGCGTCCCCACTGCCCAAATGTCTGCGCTCTTGTCCTTTGTAATTGTTAGAGGCAGCAGAGCTGACTGGACCCTTGGCGGGCATGCATTCAGCCTGCATTTTTTCTACATTACAATCCACTCCCATGCCACCAACTGATCCATAGTGTCACTGACCACCTCCCAGTGGACAAGGTACCACGGAAAACACCAATCCTCCTCACAGCCGGAGTCAAGAGGCCTGTCATTAAAGCAGTAACGATTCCTGGCTCTTCTGGAAAAGGATTAAAATAGAAAATCGCTTTGACTTATTAAAATGTTTTCAGTGTCTTCAGTATCTAGGAGATAATCTCTGATATGTGGAAGGAAATATGCTAATATGGTAGTTTATATAAAGGAAAATTTGAAAAATTAAATAAAAAATTAATCTTATAGCTATACCTACATGTATAGTGGTATTTCAATAATTTTAGTAGTGTATTTACCTAAAGGAATGACTTAAAATTTTGATATTTGGAAGAATATTAGTAGGCACTGCCGTGGTTAACCTTTTAGAAGGAACTCAAAATTTCATAGCCAAAATGATTTTTTTAATCTGAAAATTGCTGTGTAAATAATTAAATATATTTCTTTTTTAGATTATTTAAACCTCTAATTTAAGTACAATTGAAAAATGAAATGATTTTCTAATTGTGTCAATACAGTTCTATGTGTGTTCCAAAAAGTGGGAGAGTCAAACGAAACTGTAGACCTCTCCTCTCAAGTTGATCATATTCTCAGGTATAATCATAAAGAAGGTGCAAACCCGAAATCAAATGCAATTTTCTGGTTTTCTTAGAGAAGGAAGTCATAGAAGGTAAGCTTGCCTGTGCCAAGGGGCTTTCTCGTGGCTCAGGAGGAGGGTACAGGTAAGCCTCAGACTTGTCCTTTGACCCTTTGCCTGCTATATCATATTTCATCCACATATTTTCCTACTTATCATTGCTTTTCCAATAGCATAAATCTGATAGTCATTGTATGTCTCCAAGCATTGATGTGCCCACATAATTAAAATATGTACTTCAGTGAAGCCAACACTTATATGTTGATTAATGGATATACACCTTTTGTTTTCTTCAGGATTTATAGGCACGCAAGATTGTATGCATTTGAACAAAGTACATCTGTTAAAAATAGTTTTCTTTGGTAAATACAGTTCATTTGATTTATAGTAAGCTGTGTATAGTAAACTTTTCTAAACCATGTTTCATATTGTTATAAGTATAGCTAGTGTTGTATGAATTATAAATGTTCATTTAACTATTAGAATTCTACTGAGTCTTTTCATTCAGTAGTTCTTTAGCGGGCTCATGGAGATAGCTCAGCAGTGTAAGCACCTGCTCAGGCAAGCTCAAGCACTTGGGTTCAATCCCCAGCAGTGCATGCAGTGCCAGACCTTCCCCCAGGTGCCCTGAGCAGGCCACCAAGACGCGCATGGTAGTGCAGCTGTAATCCCAATGCTGGAGAGGCTGAAACAGGAGGATCACTTCAGTCCAAGCTATGTAGTTAGATCCTATGCCAAACATATATAAAATTTAACTTAGAAATAATAATAATAATAATAATAATAATAATAATAATAATAATAATAATAATAATGTAGGTATCTAAATTTTCTAAAGCATGACCTTGTGACCAGTGGAAAGTCTGCTGTTCTGGGATATCCTAAGACCAGCTATCTAAGTCAATCATAGTCTCCTGAGGTAGCACTCAGAAAGAACTTTCTGGTTCATCCTGCTGAACAAATCCAGATAAAGTAAAGGAAAACAAAAATGAAAAACAGTGTGGAGGAAAAGGATGTACAAATTCACTTGGGACATGATGTGAAGGGAAGGCAGGAGCAAAGCCAGTTCACTTCCCTTCTTCTACTCCATATAGCCTGATTTTTCTCGTAGCTTTCCATGGATTTTTCAGAAATTAGAACCAAGGGCAACCTTGAATGACCAACAAAATAAAGGGTATACTAAAACTTTTTTAAACAGAGAATTGTGTTTAAATGAAGCTACATACTGAAGCCACTGATATTATTTACTGCAAAGACAGCTGTATAGAGAGAGACTCTCCCTCTCTCTGCTGTCCCAAGGAGGCTTGGCCACTGTCCAGAGCCCTGAGCTACATGTACACAAGTCACTAATCTGCAAGAGTATCTTTGATTATAGATAGAGCAACTGAGGCCTAAATTAAGTGATTTTCTTCAACTAATCTTAAGTAGATCATCCAAGGCATTACACCTAAGAAACCTTAGAACATTTCGTCTGCCATTCTATAAATCTTTAATTGAAAGTTCTTTCAGGAAGCTTTATTTCATTCATGTCCAAAATGAGAGTTTCCTGTGCTTTTAAACACTAGCAGGGAACATATGACTGGTGTACTGATCTCAGCTCTTTTTGCTCATGCGAAGTAGAAAAGGGAAAATGATCATTAATTTTCAATGTTTTATTTCTACAAGCAACAAGCAGTGCAAAAATATCCATGTTTTTCTTTTTGTTTTATGAGATTACTTGTTTGAGCAGACTGGAGGCTTTTAATTCTGTCCTTACAACAAGAAAAAAACTGAAAATTAAGAACTCTTCTTAGAGAAGTGTGATCACAGTGTAAATTGCTGCTCCAAACTCTGTAGTGAGAGACACCCAGAAAGGAGAATAGCAAGACCCAAGAGAAGAGGAAATCTAGAAGCAGGAACTTCAGTGGGAACAAGACAAGGGAAAGCTGAAATGGAATGCGAGAATTGTTGATCTCCGTGTTCACTCTTGGGAAGCCCAGGGCACATAGAGCCTTCACAAATTCCCAGTTCCTGAGTTTTACCTACAGAAGCTCAAACAGATTCTGAGTGAAGATCAAAGAAAAAGGAAAGAAGTACTTTACAGATAGACCAAAACATTCTTTTCACCTTCAAGTGTCTGCCTTTAGAAGATACCGTTTTACTAGAGCAAAACCTAAATTTAAGTTTTTAATCAGCCTGAACCAGGTAGCTTGGAGGACTATCCCAGTGCCTGGGGGTTAGGCAAGTGCAAGGGCCATGGTTTAATCCTCAGCACCACATGCTGCACTGACTTCACCTCCACGGGGAGTAAGCCAGTGACTGAGTCTGAGCATGGTGGTGCATGCTGTAATCCCACCACTGAGGAGGCTGAAAACAGGAGGATCACTTGAAGTCTGAGCTGCATAATGAGGCCTGTACCCAATACATTAAAAACAAATAAACAAGCAAGTAAGCAAACTAAAAACAACAGATAGGTGATGGGAGATACTTAACTAGGCGAAAGGAAACAAACAATCTGCCTTTTAAAGATAACAGCCCAGGCACACAAGGTAAAGAATGAGATCTAATTCTAGAACGGCAGAACACTGTGTCTCTTGTCGCTTCTTCCTACCCCTCAATAGCACTCCTGTATAATAATATGGGAATAGAACTAAAACAGCCTTTCATAACTTTATTTAAGAAGCATTCTCTGAGGAAACCAAAGAACCCAGGGTAAGGATACTAGTCTCTATGCCTATAGCTGGAGCCAATAGGAATCAGCCTAGTGAGAGAAAACCTTCAAACTGATGTTCTCTTCATATTTGTTTTTCTGCACAGCATACCATATCTGCTTTTCAACAACAAATAACAAAATATTAAGGTACACTAAAAAGGCAGAAAACTCATTTTGAAGCAAGAAAACTGAATTTGACTGAGACATGTGGAGATACTGGAATTATCACGTTGGGAATCTAAAAACAATTATGACTAAAATACTAAGAGTTGCAATGCAAAAAATGGATTGGCTTCAAGAACAGTTGTAGTGTCAAAAAACAAAAAATTAAAAAAAGGATGAAGAACCCAAGACACTAATAGAAATGTTAGAAACCAAAAACTGTAGCAGAAATAATGAATGTCTTTGTGGACCCATCAGTAAATAAGACATGGTGGAGGAAAGAACTGGTGAGCATGACAAAAAGTCAAAAGAAACTTCCAGGACTGAAGTTCTGAAGAAGAAACTGAACTTCTGAGAGAAAAAGAAGGAAAAAGATATGATAGCCAAGAATCATGAGACAGTTATAAAAGTTGTAATGTGAAAAAACAAAATATAGAGAAATATTTGCAAACCTAATGACCGAGAAGCTTCCACAGTTACAAATAGATGTCAAACTGCAGATCCAGAAGCTCAGAGAATAACATGGTGAAAGTAAACACCATACATACAGTCTCTTTACAAACCATATAAATAAAAGAAAGTAGAATAAAGTATTTAAAAGGTTAGAAGATGGGGGAAAAACACAAAGCTGAAATTTTGTATTTGGACAGGTTATCCTTCAGATGGAGAATGCAAGACCCAGACTGGAAGAAAATTTTTGCAAAATACACATCTGATGAAGGACTGGTGCCAAAAAATATGCAAAGCACACTTAGCATTCCACAATAAGAAAACAAGGAAAATGTTGAAAAGTTAGCCAAAATAGATGAATGGGTACTTCCCCAAGGAAAAAGTATATGCCTTAGTTACTTTTCTCTTGTTGCTGGGACAAATAACTGACACCCAAAATGAAGGCAGAAAAGGCTTATTTAGTTCACAGTTGCTGCAGGTTTCAGTCCATAATGGGCTGGTTGGAAGGTAGAGAGGCACATGGTAGAGAGCAGCAGTTCATGGTGGCGGAACAGTGACAATGGTGATGGAAGGGAACAAACAGGGGAGCAGAAAGCAACAGTTTGAGTCTGTCTCTCTGTCTCTCTTTATATTACATTCAGGCTCTCTGCCGCAGCCTATCTGCCTCAGGCCACACTAATAATCTCAGAAGTACTCAGACACATAATCTCATGAGTATTAAAACATATAATCCTAGTGGATTGTGAGCCAAGTCTCAACCTCTAGAAGTCCCCACCCAGTGGCTGCATGAGGCTTTGGGGGGATAACTAGCCATAAACCATAACAGTATACATGTGATAAAAGATGCATAGTAAAATTATTGGGCATCATATATCAGTAAAAACATTCTATTTAAAATAATAATAAGATCCATTATCTATCTATTAGAATGATCAAATTCAAAAATGCTGATAACATCAAATGCTCAACAAAGATGAGAATCCATTGGAATCCTTGTTCACTACTGGTGGGCATTTGAAATGGCACAGCCACTTTGGAAGATGTTTAGCAGTTTTCACAAAATAATATGTACTATTACTCTATGATCAAACAATCATGTTTCTTGATTTTTACCCAAATGGGTGAAACTCAGGCTTTCACAAAACCTGCATACAAATGCATGTATTTATTCAAAATTACCAGAACTTAATAATAATAAAGGTATGCTCAGTGGGTAATGGATAAACAAATTGGTAAGTGCTATGATTAGAATAATGTTCAGTGCTAAAGAAAATGAGCTATTAAGTCATTAAAAATGGAGAAATTAGCCGGGCGTGGTGGCTCACGCCTGTAATCCCAGCACTCAGGAGGCTGCGGCAGGAGGATTGGTGCGAGTTCGAGACCAGCCTGGGCTACAAAAGTGAGCTCAAGGCCAGCCTCAACTGCATAGCAAAAACCCTGTCTCAGAAAGACAAAAAAAAAAAAAAAAAAAAAAAAAAAAA